>VXAB01006991.1:40148-183408 GCA_013399175.1 Odontophorus gujanensis
CCGCGCTGAGTTATGATCATCGTTGGCGTGATAACCACCGCGTGGCAACGCTCAGCCGACGTTCGCTCCCTCTTTGTTTGGGCTGCGTTTAAAACTTGAGCGTTATTGAAACTGCGATTGATCTCCTCGGAGCGAGCAAAGCTCGCAGCGACTTGAGCAATAATTCTTGCGTTTCATTCCCAGCTGTTACCACTGTCCGAAAGGGCAGCCGTAGGCTGTTCCGAGATGTCACAGGGAGACGCGGAGCGGCCGCTCGCAGCGCCGTCGGGCCGCGCTGTTGGGGCGGGCAGGAGGGCACAGCGCGGCGGTGCGGGGCTCGAGCCGAGCTCACCGCTCGTTCCGACTTTTCCAACCACCACCACAAAAAAGCAAAGCGGCAGGAAGTTGCATCGGCCGGATCTCCCCTTTTCCTGCCTCCCCTAGGCGCACGATTGAGGATGCTCCCACTTACCTCTCCCGCGGGCACGTCTGAGAGGCTTCACGCGGCGCCTGCGGACGGCTCTATGTGTGCGTGTGTGGGGGGGTACGGACCTAAGCGGAGCCCCCGGGCCCGCCGCGCCCAGCGGAGAGACGGGACGGGACGCAGGGANCGGAGTCTGACTGTCGACCCATCACCACCGTATCCACTAACCACGTCCCTCGGTGTCGTCTCTAAACGTTTCTTGAACGCTTCCAGGGACGGTGGCTCCACCACCTCACCGGGCAGCCCGTTCCAGCCCCTGACCATTCTTCTGAGAATAAATCTTCCCTAGTATCCAACCCAAAACTCCCCTTTAGGCCATTACCCTTTTGGCAACTTGAGGCTATTACCTCTCATCCTATCACTGGTTACGCAGGAGAAGGGGCCTACTTCCCCCTCTCCACAATCCCCTTTCAGGTAGTTAAAGAGAGCAGTAAGATTTCCCTTGAGCCTCCTCTTCTCCAGATCAGACAACCCCAGTTCCCTTGGCCACTTCTCATAAGAATCGTGCCCCAAACACTTCACAGAGCTGTTGCCCTTCGCTGGACACGCTCCAGGGCCTCCATGTCTTTCTTGCAGTGAAGGGCCCAATGGAACACCTCATCCAAAAAGTCCCCTCAGAGTTCTTTTTCCCCGGAATGAAACGAAACAGCAATTTGTCCATCTGCTCTTTGAAACATGATGTAACTGTATTTAATCTTATACAAGCAAAAATGTGAAACACCAACAGCATCCCCACCAATCATCCTGACTTTATGCAGCCACTCAAATGAAGGTGTGTGAGAAAGTAATGGAAAATGGAACAACATAACTGATCCTTGGAAACAGTTGTCTTTGTCATTAATAACCAGGAAAAAGTACAAAATGAAGATTTTCAAATGTTTGTTGGGTACACAAAGCTGGGAACGTTCCATCATCTTCAGGGTGTGGGCTGGGATCCAAACAAAAACATGTACATGCAATAGATCAGGATGCTGTACGGCCTCCTGGAGTTTAGATTTCCCAAACCATCACCTCAGTGACGCTACTGAATCACTGCCTGGGCTGTAAGTGCTCATACAGTACAAAACTGATTTTCTGAGGATAGCTTAGAACAAGTCTCATGGTTTATGGCAGTGTGATTTCCTGCTGTTCTAGGAAGACTAATAAACTTGTAGAAACTAGGCAAAACTAGAAACTATACATTTATTTTTAATCCTTCCCTTCTGAGGGATTTCCCTGACTATTGACAGCCTTATTGGGATCCACCAGCAGTTACTGCAAACTCAGAGTAGTGCCAGAGCTTGGAAGGAAGCTTTGCTTTGTACCAGTAGTGACATGGTGACAAGAACGGAGCGCTCCAGTTTCAGTCATGGAAACACAAGATTAAGCATTAGATGTGTTTCTAAACACCTATATTTGAATAGTATTGTGCCATACTGTACTGATAACGTGGCTGTAAAATATTGGTGTTGTAAAATGAATGAGCATGAGGAAAGCTATGTCCACCACCAGCCAGACATGGATCAGAGGGAAATTGTACAGGAATTCCCAGAACTGTTGGGATGCCTGAAGTGATGAGCAGAGGGTGTTCACGTACTGGTCATATGTTAGCATCACATAATTAGGTATTTAAATGTATTGAATCTAAGTAACACAGCACTGTTAACTTGCACTTCTGAACAGCATAACTCAAAACCTCAGTTCTTGGTAGTACCTACCTGTATTTCAGATAAACTGCACTACACTGCTTAGTCACATTTGAATACCTGGGCAAGGCATGCTGTGTTCCCATTCAGGCTGTGCACTCAGGTTCCTTTCTCAGAGGATGAGTTGGGATGTGCTTGGGTCTTGCTCTGATGTGGAACTGTACAGTGGTGGAGAGCCACAAAGCCCCTCTGCCTTATGTCTTCTTGTATAAAATGGGGCTCATTTTACTTCTCATTATTCCATAAGGTGCTTGTCAGGCTAAATAAATACAATGAAATTTATATACAGTCATTAAGAGAAACCCAGCAGGCAAGAAATTTCCATTCTAGTTTGATTTCAGCTTTATGACTACTTCTTTTCTTTTTCTTTTCCTTCTACCCTAAGCAAATAAGGCCTCAGACTGCTGTGCCCTGCTTCAGCCACCACATCATTTGATAAGAGAGAAATGGGAAAGAGCCTGGGTCTAGCAGACATTATGTGGATGGGGAGATGGAAAAAAATATCCCAAGAAAGAGAAGATTGGAGGAAGATACGACAACAGCCTTCAGCTACATAAAAGCTGCTGAAAAGAGAATAACTTCTTATCTACATCCTCTGGGAGCAGCTGGCAAGTTGCAGTAAGAGAATTTTAAGCTTAGTAGGAAGAAAGGTATCTTTAGGGGTAAATAAACTAGCAGGAGTAAATGGCATCTCTGTCCCTGAAGGCTTTTAAGAATAGTTAAGCATGTTTTTACCAGGAACAGTTCGGTACTAGAAAGTCTGATGGCACTTGCCCATAGAGCCAGGGGAACCCTGCTCATGGCCACACAACCTGTCCAGGTCCTTTCCAGTCCTCTTTTGTATGGTTATGTGTTCAAAGTATGGCTTGCCATACCTCCTCTGATCCGGTCACATTAGAGTCCCTTCTAAAATGCAGAGAAGACTAAGTACTTTTAGAACAGAATTCATCTGACCAGTTTCAGACATCTTCTTTAGGAGGTGTTGAATCATGCCCTGGAGCTGTCCTTGCCACTAACACCAGGACTGGTTTAAATGACTAACATGTCACTGTATGATTTCCACTGCCATGGTGCCTCTGTCCCTGACGTCTTTCACTCCCTCTCTGCTCCCAAGAATCATAAGCCCTTTTTATTTGTTCCTTTTATTTTACTGGAAACTCCCACTGGAATTAGTAAATTTTGCAGATATCATTTCCTTAAGTTACCTTATTCAACACTGAAACATAAAGCACATTGACCTTTTGGATGGCATTGCTCCAGAACAGATTGAGGAGTGGAATTAAATTTATGTACTGGAGCTGAAGACCATTGGCTTTGCCATTGTGAAGAACACGTTCCATGGAAATTGTCTGAAAACTACTCAGGTCAGAAACCGTTCAGCTCATACACCACATGCTCTTTATTTATTTTTTCCTTGTCCTTTCTGGTAATGACAGCATTAGCAGTAACACGAAAATCCCGCTGCCTTTGTGACTAAGAGAAATGTACGACAATGGCAGGTTTTTGTGTGCACAAAGGAGTCACCGCCTTAGACACAACGGGCAATGAAGGCAGTGAGGTAGGGCTCATCATTTCTGCAGGAGACACAAGATGCCTGCTCACGCTTCATACATTTTAAAGCTCTTGGTTCTTAAGTCGCTGTGGAAATGTGGGGAAGACTCATTTATTTAGGTCTGGAGATGCTAGCTCGCAGAGAGAAGCTGAATGTCATTCCTTCCGTTTCACACACGCAGCCTTGGTCATTTTTGTCTTTCTTCCTCCCAAGTCAATGTAACAGTAATTTGTCTCCCTTTATTTTTCCTCTGTGATTTTCTTTCAAGCCTCACCCTCTCACTGAAGACCTATTCTGTGTGATGTGTTCAGTCTCTAATTTCCATGTAGGGCCACTTCTACTTTTCCCATTAAGTAACAAAACTCTTCAAACAAAGAGAGAGAAAAGTACCAAATTCTTCAGATTCTTTCACTAATTCTCCAAAACAATTGATTTCCTTATGACTGTAATCCTTGGTTTCCCTTCATCTCTTGTGTCCAGCTGTGATGATTTCTGATCTTAGCTCTGTGAGCTGAAATCCTAAAGACAAAGGCACTGGGGCAGCCTCCTCTTGTCACTGAGTGGCAGAGTCACAGAGCCACGTCCTTGGACAACGCTCACCCTGCCCTCCTCGCTCCAGCCTGCTCTGTCTGGTGGTTCTGTCATTGCTGCATTAGTGTCGCATGAAGGGAGCTTTAATTTTCACAATTTACCCTAATTCCATGTGGGGGAATGTTGGATATGGCCTCTTTTCCAGGCAGGGTGTGGACCAGACAGTGTCCTAACTCGGTTGTTACTGCTATGTCCTTCAAGTTTATGAGAGTATTGCATGATTCATACCATTTACTACTTAGGGATTTTGGGCTCTGGCTTGCAGTGCAGGCAATGGGCAGAAACAGACACAGCTCCAAGGCCAAATAATTGAAGGAGTGGCTGAAAACAGCCCTGAGAATCAGAAGGAACTGAAGATCTGGAACTCTTTCCTAACTGGCTCAGATACCTTCCAGGATCTGGTGCACACAGTGTGGCAAAGAGCAATTTCTCTCTCAGGAACATCTAGCCCGATGTTCCTATGGGTCTGTCAGGTGCCCAGCACATTTATGGACTGGCACAATGCCTTGGTGCAACAAAGGCTTCTCTTCCCTTTGTCTTCTGCTACATCTACACAGTGGGCATGGTGCTGTCTGTCTCACAGATGGCTTTTACTCCTTCATAGCTAAAACACTGGTAGGCAGCTGGAAGGAGAAGGAACCAGCTGTGTTTCCTAAACAGTACTTCTTTATATGTAAATGGAACATCTTTCTCTGCTTTACATTTCCTTTCTTTCCCTCTCACCATGCCTTCAGACTGGTTTAGCCTGAGGCCAGCAGACGAAGTCAGACCAGAAGAAATTCCTGCAACTTTCACTGTGAGTGAACTCTGACAGGAACCTCAGCAAGCATAGGCCAGGCACTGTGAGTGGGGACACACATGCTCCTCAGACACCTTGGGAGGGCAGCAGTCATAAGGCGGGAACAGACCTGGCTCTGATAAAAAATGCCACATATTCTCTGGTCTCTGCCTTCCAGCAGCAGGGCCCATTATTAAGTAGAAGGACAGTATGGTTATAATTTTTGCATCTCTGTAGACATGGGCTGTGTTTAGGTGTACCTCTGCCCTGCTACCGGCTCCTTCAGTGCTCACCCCTGTCTGAGGGTAATCGAAGCAGGCTGGGGTCCCAGCATCACGTGGCTTTCCCTCCAGCAGAACTTGCTGTTACTTCATGTTCTCAGATGTGTGTCTCATCATGTCAACATCTCTCCTCCCAAATTTCTGCACTGTTACAAACCAAGCACTGTCCCCAGGAGAACAAAGCATCAGTGCTCATTCCCAGAGAAGCCTTCAGATGGGCCCCATCAGCGCTGCCTCACAGCCGCCTGCCACGTTCTCCCTCTCTGGATGCCAGATATGTTGCAATAATCTTTTCCATTTGTAACGCACTGTTTTCAACGAATAGAATCCACCTATTTTATGGAGTCACTTGATATGTGGAAAGCCAAGCAGACAACTAAACAACTGCTGGAATTTGTGAAAATGTTTAGACTTACACCCCTTCCCCCTCAGTACTTGTATTTCATGCTCCCACTTCTCTTTTCCTTACGCTAGGGATATGACAGTGCAAAAGGTGTGGCTCAGAGGTTGCCTTTGGGCACGTTGCTGTCTGTTTCCCTTCAGATCTATCTTCCCCTGATTTGCTGTGCTCCAGTTGCAGCTGAGACTCAAAGGTGGAACTTCAGGCACTCATTGGGGCATTGGAGACTCATTTCTGTGTAACGATAACACTTGCATAAGTAGTATCATGGGATACCACAGTGATCAGTTCTACACACTTGATTCTGAGGCAACAGAGCCCATCAACAATCTATGTTCAAATACACACACATGCATATATACAAATGGTATAAACAGTAAATTTAATATCTACCTATTGTCATATTAATGGTTGCTATCAAATCTATTTTCTTAAATTCATACACTTGTCTTCTGGTTACTTTTTTTTCTTTTTTTCTTGCCGCTGCTGACCTAGAAGTTCTGCTTCCTGCCTGACAGGAAAATAAAAACAACCCTCCCCACAAAACTAACCTTATGAAATGCAGATCATTCTCTCGTTCTCTCTGCCTCTGTATTCTCAGGTCATGGGATCCTCGCCCTTAATTGCTGCCAGTTCATGTGCATATATTAGTGGACATTACCACCTTATCTCTGGGCAGCTTTGATGGAGGAAACAGATGAAAGGTCACTGCTGCCATCACTCTCCATGCTCCAGAACAGCCCTCCAGTAGTTGTTTCAGAAGTGTTCTGTTGGTGTAAGATAAAGAATTTCTGTATCTCAATTCCTTAACATAGCATTCCTTTTCAGAAAGTTTCAAGCGCCATCTCCTTTCTTGGGATTATCACGATTTGCAGACTGTTCAGCAGTTAGGGGCACCCACTGAAACTCCTAGAGTGGGCCTGAGGTCCCAGGGGATAGCATTGCAGGAAAACTGCAATTCTCGGATTTTGAGATAAGGCAAGTGAAGAGTCATTTACTTAGACACTTTTATTCTTCAGGGTTGGTAGAGCCTTTAAAAGTTGATAATCTAATAGAATCTTATTAGGCCCATGGAATCACAGTTTTCAGAGTTCCATTTGTGTTGTGACCAAACAAGACCAAATTTTAATGGACTTGTTTTCCTAAAAGATATCCTCAAAATAACACTCTTGTATGTTTTGGTCAAGAAAATCTTACTTTTGTTTGTTCCTTGTACAGAGTTTAAGGTATCTTATGATTGTTTTTTTCACTCTTAAAAAGAACACAAGTTCTTCAGACTTCCAAGAGGAAAAGATCTGGCTCTTATCCATGGTTGGTGCCGTGTGGTTCCAGTCTGGCCTTGTGCAGTCCCATCGGAGCACTGTGTCCAGGCCTGGGGTGCTCAGCACAAGAAGGATGTGGAGTTGTTAAGTGCTGGCCCAGAGGAGGGCCATGAAGATGATCAGAGGGTTGGAGCACCCCTCCTGTGAAGAAATGCTCTGTCAGCTGGACTTGTTCAGCTTGGAGAAAACAAGGCTTGAGGAAGACCTCCCTGTAGCCTTTCAGTATTTAAAAGTGAGCTTATAAACATGAGGGGGACCAACTTTTTATGTGGTCTGATAGTGATGGGATAAGGGGGAATAGTTTTAAACTAAAAGAGAGGAGATTTAGAGTAGATGTCGGGAGGAAATTTTTCAATGAGAGGATGGTGAGACACTGGCACAGGCTGCCCACAGAAGCTGTGGATGCCCCATCCCTGGATGCACTCAAGGCCAGCTTGGATGGGGCCTTGGGCAGGCTGATCTGGTGGGTAGCAGCAGCAGGGGGTTGGGTCTTGATGGTCTTTGAGGTCCCTTCCAACCTAAAACATTCGATGATTCAATGATTCCTTGATTCTATGATTCACTTGTGCCACTGTCATTTTGTGACTCGCAGCCTCTAATTTGCAGGAGGATGGAAGCCATAATATGGTTTTAAAGTTGCTAAGATGGTTTATCTCCCCAGTGCAAGTATTTAAAAGCTGTTATAACCATGTCTGAGAGACTGCTGTGTGGGCCCCAACAGTGCAAGTGGGAAATACACAGGGATTTTAGCAGCTCTGATTAAATCAGGTTAGCTCTGGTGGGGGCAGAAGCTAGATGCGGTGCTTCAGATGTTCACCCTTCCATGAACTCGGACATCTGGTCAGCTGCAAACCTGCTGTGGTCTTGCCATGCTATTAGAGAGCTGCTGTGGGCATTCAGCTCAGCCTGAAAGATTTTCCTTAGGTCTTTGTCTTACATTCAGGAAAACGACCACTCACCCTGACCACAGCACTATTCCATTGGCATGCACAAAGGAATCCCCATTTTGCCCTGTAGAGTTGTTGGCAAACATTCCCAAGTCTGTTTAACTTCCTGGATTCCATTTTATTTTGGCCTTAATCCATGCTCAGTTTTCAAGTCGTCATTTCTATTTATAGTGTTGACAGAAAAGCAAGATTTGTTCCTTAAAATGAAATCTTTCTAAAAACAACCTCCTTTTTTTTTTTTTTTTTTTTTTNNNTTTTTTTTTTTTTTTTTGGTACAATTTTTTTCTCTCTTGTGACTCTCTGAGGAGGTTTGATGTTCCACTCACTCAGAAGTGAACAAACACAGTTAGAGGAGATGGGGCTCGTTATGGGACTGAGCCTTTTCCAGGAGGCTTTGTGCCAACTGGTTGGGGGTGGTTCTTGGTCAGTTAACACACATCTTGTGTGGGGGCATCATTATCACCACTGTACCGTTACAGCTAGTATTCTGCAGAGGTAAAGTTTCTATAGCTTAGCCAAGTGCTTTCCCTTCTAAATCTGATGAAATCTGCCACAAAGCAAGTGTACAAAAGAAGAATATTTTGTTTTAAAAGTTGGTTGCTTAAATGTACTTGCAATATCTCCAGAGGTTCTTATACAAGAATAGTCACTGTAAGAATCTTTACATACTGATTTCACAGTAACTCTGTTTTTAATTATATTCAAATGCTTCAACTATTTTTCCAGCACCTTCCTGCCACAGACATGGGGAGTCACACTTCCAGTAGCATTTGTGGCCAGACCATCCTTAGAATTTGTCACCTTTCCATTTAAAAAAAGACGCTGATATCAGGAATCAGGGTCTTAGAAGACTTCATTGCCAACAGGCACTGTATTTTAACTTTCTTTAAAAACAAAACTGAACAAAAACAAGAAAACCCCTTCGAATATGAAAAAATCGAATTGAGAAGAACACAGGCATGACAGTACATAGTATTGGTTTGGATCAGAACCAAGTTAGAAATTATTTTCAAAGGATTACCTGATTCAGGTCAGAATTTCAAATGATGGAGTAATCAGATCAACAGAACAACAGTAATCAGTCTTTAATTTGTGTACTTCTCTACTTAGCACAGATCATACCCTTATCTTGAGCCAGATTTGCAGCCCAAGATGTTGATGCTAATTTATACATTTCAAATGTATATTTCTACTAAACATGAGTATTTTACTCCTTGTTGCCTTAAGTCAAATATTTTCAGCCTATGCCTTATGAGGAAGAAAATGGTACTTTCATTTTCCTTCTTCATCCACTTTAAGTAAAGTTCGCTCAATTCTTCTCATGTTTTATTTTTCTCTTCCATGCTTCATACTAAACTGGAAAAGTTGCAAATCACTTTTAAGTATGTGAGAATTTTAAAATACCTTCCCTATGTGAATAAAATAAAGGTAGGAAAAAGTATGAATTAAAGACTGGTATCTCTGAAATGAGGTGGAATGGCATTTGCCTCTGCTTCTGATATAAAATATTGCATCGGTGAAACTGCAAAAATGATGAGCTACGGTGTAAGGAATTACCACAAGTCAAATCCATTCTGAGAATTGTCTCAACCCAAGAAAGTAACTTCTTATTGTGGAATTTCCTTGAAACCAAAAAATGTGTAATGTTCTTTAAACTTGGAGGGAAATTTATTCAAAATAGTGCCAGCTTAGTTTGCCAGGATATAATTTTTAATGCGGCAAATGTCTCAGACACGTTCTTGCAGCAGTTGTCCTCTGTTAGGTGCTGAAAGCAGCCCTGCTTAAGGTGAGGCAGAACCAGGGCTCTGGAGTGAACCCATAGAGAACAGGAAGCCTGTTTGCTTAGATGAGCTGATAAGAACACAGATATTCAGTTTACGCCTTGAGTCTTGCTTCTCTTCTGGGCTTAGGCTGCACTTAGTGCATGTGGATGGATGCACCTTGGTGGTATATCCTTCCTGCTCTTGGAGGGATTTTCCAGCAAGGTGGAAAATGTAGGTTTGATTCCACTTGTGCTGAAGAGGGAGGGTACTGTTACTCTGGTTTCCTATATTCTGCAGAAATGCTCTGACACAGGTACTGTGGACTAAAGGAGGAATCACCATGAGAATTTTACCATTGGTTAGACACTGGCAGGAATACAAAGCATGTAACCAAGGCTGCCAGGACTGTAATTCTGTATTTTGCTGCCTAAACTTCATCCACATCTCTTTTTGGCTACACTGTGTCTTTCTCTTTGGGCCTCAGTATTTCTGTTTCTTCAAGAAGAGTTGCAATATGTCTCTTCTTTGTTTAGATAGTGAGAGAGTAAGTTCCTCATGGCTTGCAGAACACTGATCTACCATGATAACCCAGGCTGCCAAGGTAGCTCTTAATGGAATAGGCTGAGGGCCTAGTTTCATGTCTTTCCTGGTGCTTACAGCAGCACTGGCACCACCTGAAGTAGAGACAGTACTGAAAGTATCCTTGAAAATTTAGTGTGTAAGTTGAGATGAATTATTAACACTACATTTCTCTTACAGTGTTCGGACAGTGCATGGGAAAAGCCAGTAACTGTGTGAAAGGCAGTGATGATAAAGGAATTTATGAAGTATGCATTGCTCACCTGTCCCAGCTGGACTAGAGAAACAAGGGAAACACAAACCTACACAGGAATCTGCTTTAATTCATCATTCTATTTTATGAAGCATCAAACAGCATTTTCACAAATTAGCATTTAACAGTAGTTAAGAAAGGATCACAGGGTTACTGAAGGAAAAGCCAAAAACCTATTTCATAGTCACTGATTCCTCACTTGGCAGCAGTGCTCTTGGAGGGCTTGGGTAGTACCCAGCAGTTGCTGAGCTATTTGAGGAAAATCGTGTAAATCTATAATCCAGCGGTAAATCTGAAAGACAGAAATATACCACATCTGATTAGCAGCACAGTCCATATCACATAAAAAAAAAGCCTGTGGTGAATAGCAGCACTTCTTAAGCCCTTGAGCTGTTTGCTTGCTGGCATTAGAATCAATCGGATTGCACGATTACATATTTATTTGACATCTTCAGCTGTCCAAGGAATTGACTTTCAGAGTTTACTCAACTGCAGTAAAGGATATTCAGTTCCTTGATTGCTGAAATAATGCTAGTCACAGAAAATGATTAGATGAGTGCTTAAAAATCAAACAAAAATCGTCTAGCCTAGATGGAATTTTCCCACTAGAACAGTTTCAGGTTCCTCAAGCTGACACTCTTCTCTTTCGTCTCAGCAATAAGCTGATGAGGGCCCCATTAAAAACAAGTAAGTCCTTTACTTATTTAGTTATTTATTTATTTTGTGATGACTGTAGCAAGATTCCCAAAAGGCACTCACTCTTGGACTTTGCTGAAGTACAGTGTTAATGCCATCATTTTGTATGAAGCTTTCTTAGAAACTTGTGCTCTTAACTTGGCATACCCATCACATCCACTCTGTAAAGAACACTGAATACATTTAAATAGTTCTGAACAGTCAAAGCTTTCTTTTCTTTCATTCTTTTAGAAGTCTTTACCGCCAGCAGTGCCACCTCCTAAAGCCAGGAAACTGATACTTCTCATACTTACTTCTTATTCAAAGTTCAAGAAATCAAATTAAAAAAAAAAGAAAAAAAAAACCCTCCACACAAATAAAATTTTATTCAACAATTATCCTTTTAGTTAATGGGGGTGGGGAGGGGGGAAAAGCTGAGATCCTACCTAGTTTTCTGTTTAGAACCAAAGCAAAAAAAAACTATACTGAACTCATATGACTTTTTTTTTTGTGGGGGGGCAGGGGGGTTGGGGGGTAGGGTTTGAAGTACATTTGGGCTGACATCTAGATACTACAGGCTATAAATTTTTCTGCACTCAGCTCCTTTAGTGAAACAGAAAAACACAGTCTGAGCAGTTTCGGATCTTCGGATCAAACAACAGGAAGTTCAGTTCTATCTCAGCAGTAACACTTATGCAGACATCCAGGCCTGCAGCTTTAAGACCATATAAAACACAGCTGAAGCAAACAAATCAGTATCTAGATCCAGAGAGATCAGATACTGGCTGGAATAAAGAAATAACGTGAGGGTACTCGATTGCAAGTGAATTACGCTCTATTAAGTGGATTACTTCAACTTGACAAAGAAGCATATTTTCTCATTCCATCTCAGCCAAAGGATTCTCTAGGGCTCTTTCAGAGTACATCAGAGCAGGCAGATGTTTTCCAGTCTACTGAGCAAAGAAGCAAGGACTGTGAATATCTTTATAAAATATAAAATTTAGATGCCGTACCATTAGTTTTATCTAAAAGCTTTCAATGGCTTTTTATTCTAGCAGTCTGGAGTCTCCCAAGAGCAGTTTAACCAAAAAGCAGCAGTGCAGACTTGCTGTCTTATCTTGAAGAACTGTGCAGCTAGATTAAAATGGCAATTTTGCTGATATTTCATGGTAAACGAGCTTTAAGCAATCAGCTTAAACACCAAACCCATTCTGAATACAATGCACAGGACTCCAACAGAGAATAATTAATTTTACATATTCAAAACCCAATCTGTTCATTTAAATATCGCTTTTGTCTGAGCAAGTTGACTGCAAGATGAACAGAAGGTATCCACATATAATCAGAGAGAGGACAAAGGGTAATTAGTCAAAGAAAGAAAAATGAGGGGGAATATAAAATCATGAAAAACTGGAAATCCAGAAAATGTCAGAAACGAAGTGTGCTATAAGTCCTTTTAAGCTTAGCACTTCTGAAAACTCTGAAACTTCACACAAAGTGCAGTTGCCTTGGATAGCAAAGAGTTCATGTGAACCATACACCAAAGCTCAGTCCAACTTCTCTGGATGCAAATGGCAGTGGTGCCAGTCATGGCACCAGTGAGCCAGCAAAGAACTATGGTGAAGGTCTTGAGTTTGCCTCCTGAACACAGCAGCAATTACTTTTGACCAGGTCTTATTTCCTACTATCACTGTTTGCATACAGGAGAAATGAGCACTGCTTTTTTTTTTTAAAAAAAAGGGAATAGTAATAATAAAGGATGCATAATTTGATAATGAAGCAAGCCTCAGTTAGGAAAGAAATGGGTGCTTATTTCCAAAATGATTATTTCCTAGTATTTTTTGCCAATAAATATCTTTAGGCTCTGCTACTGTGCAGGCTCACAGCTGCTGCTGTCTTGGCAGAACTTCACATCTGGGCACTCCCTTCTCATCCAGCCCTGATACAGAGCTGTAAATTAGAAGGGGGCACCTATTCAGCTCTCTCTTACATACAGTGGGGACTCTGATTAGTGCTAGCCTACGCTGACAATGGATTCAGCACAAACCTGATCTCATGTTGCCACTCAGCTAGGAAATAACAGCATTCACTTTTGGAGCCCAGACTCCTAAAAGTCAAACACGGAGGACCTCACCATCTACAACCCTTGCTAGATGTACAAGAATTCTAGTTACTAGATGTAGCCTCTGGAATTTCCTTGCTCCCACAGCAGAGCCTGAGTGCCAGTGGGTGATGAGTACCAGCTCCCTTTGCAGCTGCTGTGCAGGCAGGGTTGCTGATGCTTCCCAATGGCTCAGCCAGTGCTCAGGGCTGCATGCTGCTGATCACAGAAGGTCCCTGGGAGAGCCTGCCAAGCCCAACCTCACTTACAGGGCTCCAGCAGCCCTTGTTTAAATAGAATGGCAATGGTGATGTCTGAACAGTAACCACTGCCAGGCTTATTCCAGTCACTAAGATGCTGCGTTCCAGTTACTAAGATCCAGCTCTTAAGTGACATAAATTATAACGTCGTGCTCTGATGCTTTGATGTATCCATATTCATACATTTTGTTAAGGGATAAAGATGGATTTATTTTGTACATATTAACTTGACTACGTCTCAGTCACTGCTCAGTTAGTATAAGCCAATAAATGAAAGCCAAAATCTTTTACTGGAAAAAAAACCATCACGAGAGTTGTAGCCACAGGGTAAGAAGGGGGAAACCACAAGAAGAAAGGAAAACGTAGTATTTTAGATGAGTAATCAGGAAAATATTTGAGTAACTGAATGGAAGTCAGTTACAATCTAATCCTGACATAGCCTTGCTTGATAAACTTAATACTCCCATTTAATCTTTCTCTGAGATTTCCTTGAACAAATCAATACATGGACCAATTACAATCTTCACTGAGGTCTTCAGGTGAAAGATATTTCTACTGTTAAAAACATAGTCCAAGCCTAAAGCAGATTTCTCTCAAAACACACAGAAGAAATATCACAAAGAATTTTGCAATAATGACCACCAAAAGGAGAACAACATTCTTTTGCAGTGACAGCACAGCAGCACACTGGTGATGCATGAGAAGCCCACAGAAGAAGGAGTTTCCACTCCAGGACGCAGCAGGGTTGCTGAAACCTTGTAGTAAACAGAACAGCAGGGCTGACTGAACCCACACAGAACCCACAAGCTTCTGATTGCTATCAAGGGACAAACGGGGGAGGGGTGGGAGGATGGAAGCGAAAAGCTCTTCAGCAATACCCGAGTTTTAACTTTGAAAATCTTCAAACTGCTTAATTGTAGCAAATATCAAAACACCACAGACAATCTATCACGTGGCTCAGCACGCAGGTAGTATAGCTATAGGGGCAATTATCAGCCACTTTTAATTCTCTTGTTTTTACAGGAATTCCAGTAGTTTACCTTAGGAGCTTTGCCATAGAACTTCGCTTATATTGCAAAGTTGATGTTGAAGAAAATGGAAAGTTTTGATTTATTAAAGGTAACAGTTGCTAAAATTATTTCTGAACAGAAGAGTAAGCATGCTTTTGGCTGCGCCGCCAAGAGGACTACTCTGTGGGCTGCCAACCTACAGGTAAACAGTACTTGAGCGTGTTTTTGGAAATATTAAATATTTTTATCATCTGAGCTAATTCTATTTTATAACAATCACAACAGCTCTTGTACCAAGAGCTGGGAATGTGAAGGAATGCACTAGTAACAACAACAAAAAATGCCAAGGCCACAATTAGATTTATCTGATAGCAGTTATTTTTAGCGAGACATCTCAGGCAGATTTTCCTAAACAGGAGATCAGATGTTTTCTGTATTAACCCAAAGCTCCTGAAATACTGAAGTTGGCATTCCTTCTGCCAATTACATGAAAGTCAAAGCTCCTGTTTGTAGGCTCTGCAGCTCAACAGTGAGAGAGGAGGAGGATACACATCTGTGTAGGCATTTGTATTGATGTGTATATTGATGGGAGGCTCAACATCACTGAGGTGCACTAGAGAAGGAAGGTGATAAAGCTTCTGAACTTGGAAGTAGCTGGCACTCGCAAAGCACTCTGTGAGCCAGTGCAGTTTATGCATGCACAAATAAAGACTAATATTGCTTTTGGTGAAACTGCAGAATTTCTGCTTTAATAGTAGCCCTTTAACAGCTTTTCCTATTGCAAGTGCACTGTTTGGAGAACATAGAGTCATAGAGTTGGAAGGGATCTTTAAGGGCTATATGCTCCAACTCTGCAATGAACAGGAACACTGACTGATCAGCTTGCTCAGAGCCCCATCCAGCCTGACCCTGGATGTCTCCAGGAAAGGGTTATTTGTAACAAGCCCCTGGCCAGAAGAGCTACCTAGCCATTCCCAGTTGCTGTTCTGCAAGCAATCAAACTACTATGCTATAATACTCTCAAATATTTAAAGACAATATAAAAAAAATTCTAAGACAAGATCCTAATGGCATGCATTGGTCTTTCAGGGATCACTTAATGTACTTCAATGATTCAACACAGGTGTGAGGCAGGTGGGAAGGGCTTCTGAGGGCTACACTAAAGGAGCCTGAAAACATGCAATTGAGATTACAGGTGATTCTGAGCAAGGAGAAGAACCAAGTTGTTAATTCAGACAGTGAAGGCATGAGAGCCATACTAAGATAAAATGCAGTGATTACAAGTCAATTTTCTTTTTGAAGCAAATTCTCTGCAATCAGCATTACTCTCCAAACTTGAAATAACATTCCCCTCCCCTGTAAAATAAATGTCTTCTTTTCCTTTCCTATTCTTTTTTTTTCATGATGGGTGACAAACATTGCTTACCTAAAGGCAGAGGACCACATGTGTTAAGCTTTTTAAGCAGTGAAGACAAAGCCTACATTGTGTTTTCATGTGTTGTTACCATCTTAATCCAAAGGGAATATAGTAGACACCAGGCTACATTAAAGTATCAGCAACTTTTTTTTTTTAGTGTACATAAAAGATTGCAGGTTATGTAAAATTTGATCTAGTTAAAGAAGTATTTCCACTACTTGGTGTTTTACCTACTTGTACTGCTTTCCACACTCAGAAATTATCAACTTGTTATGATCAGAGTTTTCAAAGAAGAAACTTAAACCCGCCCCATAAGCATGAGATCTAGTCAAAACCCAATTATAGCTTTAATTGCAGCCTGCAAATGAAATTATGCTGCTTGAGTTGAAGGATAACTTTAAAGCAGAAATGATTGAGTGGTTCCACCTTTCTTAATGAGCTGCTCATGAGTTCTCCCTTTAATCTTTTAGAGGTGGCTGTGTTTTGACATTTCACAGAGTAGAACAGGGACTGCAGGAACATTTCTGTCAGTTATTGGCTAGGAAGTAATTTTTTGGGTTCTGCATGACTTGATGTGGCCTTCAGGGGCACAAGTCAATACACCTTTCTGGAGGAGCAGTGAAAAGCAAGCCAAACTGGAACACTGTGAATGGTTCATTCCGTGGACCAAAATCACTGACAAGAAATGACTAAATCCTTGAAAAGATGGACCCTTTGGTGAATACCAGGGTCCTGAAGACTGTTTACAACTATAAGCAGTGAATAAGATTTTTTTACGGTTGAGATGCAATTTATTGTCAGTTTCAGCTGTATTTTGCAGCTGAAAAAGTAAATATGTTATATTTGTCTGTTGAGTGTATTGTTCTGTCTCTTAAATTCAGAGCATTGAAACTCATTTCCTGGAACAGTTAAATCAGATTATATTATCTAACACTTTCCAATTTACACATAGAGCAAGATGCGTCTAACACAACCTGAACACATCTCCAGTAAACTATCTTTGCTGCCAGTTTTTTTGTAACAAAATAAAAATAGCAGAACCAGAAAGACTCAGAAACCATGTTGTGATATATATATAACATTAAAAATGCATTTCTTTCAAAAAAAGGTTTGTTATAAAAATGATCTCTTGGGTCTTTTAACAGCAAATGCTCCTTATAGCAGCTAAGCCCAGAAGGAAGTCAGAATCCTCAAAGCGTTTTGTTAAACTGAAGTCTCTAGGATACTGTGTAGATACATTCTCACTTGAAAGTGTTAAATAAAAGCATGGTTGTAAAGCATTAGATACTAAAGTTTACTACTAATTAATAAGTAATTTATAATATATATACTTCTATATGTTTATGTTATATCATTATTATATTATTTGAATAAGTAAGAGCTTGTTATCTCTCTGACTACAGGAAAGTCTAATCTTAAATTTAATAGGAGCTAGATTTGAGTATATACAATGTAATTTCAATGAAAAAGCATAGAAAAAATGTATAACAATATGGTGATTGTTTTTTTTTCTGTTTCACTCTAGTTATAATTACACATGATAATACTCAGGATACAGAAATTATACATGGCTACATGCTCAGTTACATTCATGACTTCCACAGTAATATTAAATTCCTCACAAACATTCACCTTTAAAACAATGCTGAATGCAATCTGCAGCCACTGTGCGGTGGGCAGACCCGTGTATCTGCGACACACACTTTGCCAGCTCCACTGTCCCAGCCACAGCTGCCTTCTGCTTTCCATTGTGCAGACAATTTGCAACTCTAAGCAGAAACATGAACTCCTTTGCTATGGTTCACTGGCAATTTCAGCATTATATTTATACAGCAAGCAGATCGACGACTCAAACTCCTGCAGAAAGAGGCAGGATATGGGACCTTGGCTCTCTCAAAGAGACAGCTTTGCAAATTATAACAGATTTTTCTCTTCTATTAGTCAATTGAAATAGCAATAAGGCATGAAGAAAAACTTATGTACTCTTATGGGCAAAGCATGGTAAGATTTCATATGGTTCACAAGCTTTAAAGAAACATATGACCCTCATGAGCAACATGAGTTTGGCAGTTGACTACTTGATGGTACCATTCAGGTTATGCAGGTAGATAGATAAGCACATCTGCCCCTACTTGGCTCAAATCAAACTTTCTCAAATTGAGAACCATATAATAGACACTGTGGTTTATGCAAAATGCCTTTTTTTCAGACTGATTCCTACACCTTTTAATTTCCACGTGTGAGCTACAGTGTAACATTCCCATGATAATGGATCCTGGTTTGTAAAATTTGGCTTAAAATATCATTGTGCTTGAAAATGGTCAAGAACTGTGAGGGAGCTGTAAATGAGGAAAGAGATTTAATAGCAGAAAAGAGAAGAAACAGATGGACTTGTGAATGAGGCATTGAGAACAGGAGTAGGAGCATTGGCTTCTAATATTTTATTAACCATGTACTGTCAGTCTAACTGTGAGATCCTCAGCTTTCAAATTCTTGAGAAAGCCTTCCTGTTTCCTGAAAGGGGGGAGGAAAACTACCTCGTAAGCGAATGATGAACTGTTTAGGAAACTTTCAGCTTAACTCATTTTCTCTTCATATTACAGAGATACTTACTGCTACTTTTCGGTTAAACTTTTAAAATATCATCTTAATGTCAAAGTGATAATATCTTAAATGAAGAGTTTTATTTTTACCCCTCTGTCATTTCCTCTCCAGGAGAAAGTATATAGAATTTATAAGAGAAGACCCTTTCTGTCCTTTGGCCGATTTCAATGATAAAGATGTTCTTTTTAATGCCCAAGGAAAATGTCAATTCCTCTTAAAGAGACTGTCAGGGGAATTGAGATGACAAGCTGTGGTGCAGTAATCTACAATCTCACTAATACTTTGTTTGCTAGAGATGTGATTAGAATTCAAAATTTCTCATGCAAAACCTTTTTGGGTCAGATACTGAACTTTCAGCTGAAGATGGGAACAAAAGCGCAGAACCACGACATTCATTCAGCACAGAACGCTAACGAAAAATGAACTGGACTATGTTTTCACCAAGCTGTGATTTTGCTAATTACACACACAGTTTATGTATATGCTCTGTTATTTTTTACTTTGAATGGAGAAAAATTGCAACAGCAGCATTCCCTGTGAAGCCCTTTCCTACAGTGCCCTTTGGTGAGTATCAAGTTGTTCCCTTTAGGTACATGTATAAATTCTTTAAGTGAAACCACTAGAAGGCATCTGCACCAAACCCACAAGAGGTTGGTGAAAAAAAAGAACTGTCAAAGTTGTTTCTATTCCAACATCTCAATCCAGAGCTAAGGCCTTCATTATTTCTTTAAAACACATTTCATGCATTTAAAAAAACAAAAAGGAGCTCAAAGACTTTTATTAACCCCCCAATATTTCTGATAACTCTTTCATAACAATTCTCATATGAACTTTGCCTAAAAATCAGTGCTTTCTGTAAAGCACCACTAGTATTTACTTATTTTGACTCATGTTGAATAGTTTTTTTGAATAATATTTTTCAGTGAAAATTGAGTCTGGAGAAGTAAATCAAGCTGCTCATCATGCACATTTTACAGCCAAACAAGAAGCGTCAAGTGTATTTAAAATTAGCCTAGCAGCAGTTGTTTGGCTCTCACCAAAGATTCTTGCAGATTACAATCTGTTAGGGCATTTGTTTGTATGTGTTACTGCCTATTGCTCACGTGGACATCCTAAGCTGAAGCTGGACATGGCTAACAGTGGTGCTGAGTCCAGAGCTTGAATAACGTTGCCCAACACCTCCAGGAACATTGCAGCTGCTCACAGAGAACTTGTCATATGGTCAGCACAGTGCAGCTGCACATCTGGGCTTCATGGAGCTTGAGGAAGAATCTGTGTTTGTGCAGCTTGGCAGAGGGAAGTCCTCTGCTGGTGATTAAAATGCATGAATGGGAAAGGAAAAGCTGGAGTGCATCAAACTCACATATAACCTGTTTGAATCTCTTCTAGTGAGTTATACCAAAACAGCCACAGCTATTAAGCTATTTAAGCTATGGCTTCAAACTGCAGCCAAAAACTTCAGGGCTTGGCAAAGTGGGGGTTCACACTGCTTGATGTGACAGGAATTAAACAAGGTATTCTAGAGGAGTCTTAACATCCATAATAATGAACATCTGTTCAGCACAAACAAACAAGAAATACCTCTTTCTATAAGAAACTATAGTTGTACTTTTAGCTTTGAGGCACTCAGCTGCAAATTAAAAAGGTTAGTTCTCCACTTGCTGTCCTTCAGCTGTGTGGGGATGCACACAGTATCCTTCCTGATGGAGGCACAGGCTTTGCAAGAGCTCCACAACTGATAAACTGAGAAGGAACAGACAGCTATAACTGCTCCTGCACTTTAAGCAATAATTTATGCACACGACTTGAACATTCTCACCCCTTCATCTGTAGCTGGAAAACTCTTGATAAGTTTGTGGTCTACAGCATTTGCTAGCTGTGCAGATCAAGATGTGGTTTGGGCTGGTGGGAAGGAAGATGTTCACAGAACATGGCTGACCCTGTCAGCCTATAGGCCAACACTTTCAAAGCAAACCACAGAATGACTCTGGAGGAATTTCACAGAAGTTAGCTCTGTCCTGGCAATTTTACTTGTTATACTTGGGCCCTGTACTTCTAGGCTGAACTACAGACTGCAACAGTAAATACAGGAAGCATAAACAAACTCTGGTGCTGTATTAGTTTTCTACTCTGAGATATCCTTATCGTATACATCAAATTGTAGAATTTGGTTGCGAAGAGCAGATGTACAATGTATTCTGTCAAAGAAATAACTGTTTGACATGTCTGAAATACCTCTCAGAAGAACTTCCACATGAAGTAGGCTATAAATGCTGAACAGAAGGGTTAGTAATGAATCGCTGTGGTCTTCATAGAGCTAAGTACATCATTCATTTAATAATTTCTTTATTCGTTTAGATATGGCGCATCCAAGTTCAGTAAGTAAAAATGACAAATCGAGATCAGATAGACAGAGGATCTTCACCACCACTGCATAGTTAACTGATATGTACTCCAGCTTCAAAGCTTTTGCAGTATCACTACTACAGCTATTGCTACAAACCACAAAAACTAAAGCACGGTCCCTCCACGGATAAACACTAGTTAAATGAAAAGAAGATCAGTCATGATTGCACCTCTGGCACAGCACTGATGGAGAAAAGGTAGAGAGCCTGAATAATTTCTCAATTGGATGAATTTTTGGAAATAAGACATTGCTTGTGATAGCTGTTTTTCTCCCAGATAAGGAGTAAATTTTACGCTCAATTTATGTCCATGATGATGCAGTTTCAAAAGAAATGAGAGAGAGAAAAAGAGAGAAGCACAGTCCTAGGCATTCTTGGCTTCATTACATTCTTGTGTTCACTTCTACTGTAATGGCATAAGTGAACTGAGAAGATAATGAGCTAGATCAAAGGAAAACACATTTTGAAGTCTTAAAAAAGTGCAAGTAATCTTGCATGTATTTGTTTCCTAACATAACTCACCACTAAAAGCAGAAAGCAGTAAGATACTGTGAGGAAGTCCTGAATTCCTGAAATCTAAATTCAAGAACTAATATATAATCTATATAATGTTGCATCCCATTTCTCACATGGGGCAAATGAAGCACTTAATCTTGTAGACACAAACAAGAAACTAGTGCAGCAGACATTACTGAAAGCATAAACATAAGATGCTGTGTGATAGGAACAGAGTATTTTAAAATGTATTTTGGATACATGTAATCTCAAAAATAAATCTGTGGTATGACAAAGCTACCGTGAGTACTACACGTTCATGAGGGGAAAAAAAAAATCTTCCTTACCTGCAATTGCTTCAAGACTAGGGATTGCAATAGTGCTGTAAGTGCTAATGCACTTACAGGACCACGTGCGAACTAAGGTTTCCTCTGCATTTTCCAGACCTGGTAGTCTGTCCACGAAGAAAGAGCCCCACTGCTTAGATACAGAGTAGGGAATTTGGGGCTGATATCCCTGAAATAAAAATGAGTAAACATGTAAGCTTACAGAAAATATCTTCATGTTCTATGCAACCACAAACATTAGTTTAAGAAGTCTGTAGTATTTCTCTTATTTTCTGGGAAAAATGTATTTCATCTCAGGAACAATGTGACTTAAAAATACCCTGAAAAAGAATAACAATTATACTCTGATAAGTAACTAACTTTGGTCTAAACAATTTCCCTCGGCTATAAAAGTTGCTTTTAAATCTTTTTCCCACAGAAATGTTTCTTTTTTTTTTTTAGAAGATAGCAGGACCAGCTTGCTGACTTTCTCTGCCACAGTATCTGAGCCAGCACAATGCAACCAGGAGCCCTTCCTACCAGAAAGGAGAAACTCCCCCAGATGCTGAGCTTTGCAGGATGTAGTGTTTCACCTGTGCTACTTTATTTGCTTCTCAGCTGATGAATGAACAGAGAATCATGCAAACCACAGTGAGCCGCTCAGCTGCCTAACAAATTATGACAAATTGTTTTTTTCTGTGTACATTTTTCAGTCAACAACATACAGACTCACTAAGGCAGCAGTATTGGAAAAAATGACTTTTTTCTTCTACAGTTCATCTTGAAACCTGCTATATATTGCCTTGAGCAGCCAGAAAAAGCTCCACGAGGCCTCTACAGAAAGATTAAAAAAATTGTAAAAAAATTGCAAACTAAACAGCAGAAAATCTGTTAAAGTCATTTTTGTGCAAAGTACATTTTCAGACTAACAAAGCACAGAACAGACATTCAAGTGGGTGCCACCTGATTTGTAAACTTTTGTACTTTACTTTCCATTTAACCCCTTTCTTAATAGTTTTGAGAAAGAGCCAAAATAATTTATTTTTATGACAGAGATACATGGCTTCTGACCAGAACAAAGCTGCGGATCCAGCCAAACAAACCCCATCAGTAAACACAGAGCAATTGTTTCAGTGTTTCTGAGTACAGTTCTTTCTCCGAGCGCAGATGGGGGAAGGGGTAGGACTGATTTGGGCAAATACGGACATAGGTTTTTGTCTTCTGATGTAAACAGGTTGAAAAAAACCCTACCTTTAGTATCAAAAAAAATAGCAGTTTGGTCGCCATTCAGGAGCTACATTTTTTTTTTCCTCTCACACAGGGGTGACATCTTAGTCTTTTTTATCTTTCCATGCAAATTCTGGGACTTCACATCATTTTTAATTAAATAAAGATACTGTGCTGAATTAAACTCAATTTGCCAGCTGAATGCAGAAAACTCTTAGGGCCATTCCAGCTGTTCAGGTGATTAATCGAAAAATTCCATCAAAAGTACTGACCCACATAAATGTTTGAACAAAGACAAGGCCCTGTTTATTGACAAGCGAAACAAATCTGAAGCTTGTGCTTTTTATGATGCATCCTTGCAGTCAGAGGAGTTGTTTTGCCTTTTTTCAGAGATCTGACTCAGAGATCTGATGTGGTGGGAACTTATTTGTTAAGGAGGAGGAAGATAAATGCAAGATTTATAGCCCAAGCCCTTAATAAAACCAAACGCAGGCATAAATATTGTCATCATCTCATCTGGAGGTGAACTCCTGATGTTTTGCTGCTGGCTTACCTCCACATCATGAGTTCAGTTTCTAGCAGGCTACATCCTTATTCCAAATATGAAAAAAAAGCTATAAAATGTTGCCCATATACTTACAAGGTATCTGTTATCACCATGTGTGTCATTCCCAAATGCTGTTTAGAACATCTGTATCCCACCTGAAGCATATATAGCCCACAGTGAAGGTAAGACGCTATTGCCACAAAGCCTACACATTTGCAGATCAAGTGTAAGTTCCCTGGTAACATCTCTGCTTCCCACATACCTGGAGACACGTGTTTAACAGATAAGCTCTGTGAGGTCCCCCACCAACCCTGGTAGTAACCTCTCCTTGAATGGCTACAAATCCTACCAAGTGGTATCCACCCCCTTCTTTGGGGTGCCCCCAAAGCCCCCGAGGTGTGGGCTTGCTCTCAGGCATACCAGTCAGACAGCAGGAGTAAGTCAAATGTTGACTGTGACAGACCAGGGCACAGGGTCTCAAAGATTATGTCTAGACACCAGAGAGTAATGATGGTACAACTTCTCTCCAACATTCAAGGCTTCCCCCTAAACTAAAGCACCTGGGATGCTTATTTTCACCCTTACTTTATTAACTGCAGACAAATAGGGCCAGCTAACAGACCAGATAGGTTTAGTTAATTGGACTCCTGGGCAACAATGATTTGCCAGCTTACAAATTGCTTGTAGAAAATTGAATAACAGGAACCTGAGCTCTGAAGTTCTACCCTATTTGGTAAACAGGAGAAAGAAAAAATGACAGAAAGGAGGCTGGAGGGAAAAGTAGATCTGTAAAGTATTGTACATTTTTTTGCCATCTAAGCCGTTGTCTTCATACTGAGCAGGGGTTACTACAATTACTTCCATGTATACTGTATCCTGTGACACTGATGGCTGTATGCCTTGTGCCAGAGTAATAAAATCACCACTGACTGAGTGCTAGCAAAAACAGAATACAGTTTTGCCTGTGTAACACCAGGATTCTGAGGCGCTTCTACCAGCAGAATGGTGCTGGTAAAGGCCACAATGAAATTATGTACCTGAATAAACAGCCACACCATGTTAAGGATATTGCTTTAAGGATATCCCTCTCAGATTGTTCCTGGAAGTACCTTTAGATTTGTGTTCAAGATAAACAGGAATAAAGAGATAAACAGAGCCAAGAGGCCTGAAGCCATCAGCCCTTGGCTGAGGTCATTCAGAGGAGTCCTGGAAACACAGGCCTCGAGGGCTTGAACTCCTTAATAGCCACTAGGCAATACTGTGAAAATCAGGTTTTCCTTCTAACTGCAGAAATACTGTCTTTGTCTGCCAACAGCTTCTTCCCTTTTTACCCCATTCACTCCTACAACCCTGTTTTTTATACACTGACTAGCTCCTCTGTAATGATTTCCCTTGAAATCCTGGGACTAAATCCAGCTCTTCTTAGAGTTTTCATTGATGAAATTGATCACATATTTAAAGAACAGAAGAAAAAAAACAAACCCTCCGGCCAAGCAAAGAAACCCCCAGATCTGAGGGGAATCTAGTTTCAACACAATGCTTGCTTCTTTTTTTTGTCTTCTTCTTTTCTTTTCCTTGTATGCTGCCATTCACTTAAAAGCCAAGTAATTACATAAATAGTTTTTAGTTTGTTATTCTCTTGCTCATTTGGTTATGACTCATATACTCAAAAGAACTGCAGTTGTTTCCATAATTTCACAGTTCTGTGTGTCTGGCTTATATCAGGCATTTAACTGAAGTGGAAAAGACAAAAACTGTTAATGAAGATGGAAATTACTCCCAGTTTGTGTGTGAGAAGGTTTTCTTTCCCTCTCTCTGTTAGTGATGAAATACCAGTCATGCAATTGAAAACAGTTTTTGTTATTTCTGAAAGATGCAATTGCAAATTACAGGCAATATTTCATTTATTTAATAATGTTTAGTGAAGATTGATAGAAGGGAGGATTGTGTCTTGAATCAGATTTTCAGTCCCTCTTTGCACACACAGCATGGAATACAAAATCTGCAATTGTGTATTTGTGGGAGATGAATGAATGGGAAACCCAATGAATAATACTAAATCTACTAGCAATAGTGCCTGACTTTGTGCAGTCCTCTGAGTTGGCTTTCCTCCACTCTTAGCCAGAGGGTTAATGGGAGAAGTTGATTAGGGGAATAAAAATAAAACTTCCATGGGCTTGTAAAGGGAATCTCTTTGAACTAGTCCTGTTAAGTCAGTGGTGTCCAGTCAACTGCAGAGATATGGATGTGACCTGTTGTTCAGACTCCAGTGAGCAGCATGGTAATGAAATAACACCACTGACCTACATGGCCCCCTTGGTTCTGATTCCTTTAATCAACACAATTCATTTCTCCCTTGCTTACTTGCTGTCACTGGTAGTGGATGTAAACTGAACAGGGGTTTTCTGTGGCAGAGGTGTTATCTCCTTGAGATGCTGCTGCCTATCATGACTGCTACAGCTTTAGTGAAATGTCAGACACCTGTCTAAAAGTTTCTCTTTCCTGCTTGATAACTGCAGTGATAGAGAAGATGGATCTCAACCAGAGGTATTGCAAAAAGATAAAAAAAAAAATCATCAAGGGCTTAGAAACACATCACTCAGTAGCTTTACTTTTGTACTTCCAGGAAAAGAAACACGTTCTGGCTACTTGTTTAAATATGCCTGCTTCAGAAGCATGTATTGAGCATGCTTCAGAATGGTTGAGTTTAAAGAAAAAAGCTTAGGGAGTTGTGTGTTCAAAGTGGCAAGGAGTCTCCAGTCAGAGACAAAGGATTTGTGGAGGATAATCAGTTATTTTTACAGCATCAGTTAATTACATTAAATTTTATTAACCCTTGTAGCACTACTCCTCATATTTCCTTTTTTCTTTTTCTTTTTTACTGAGGAACACATCTGGATAGGAGACTGCACTTTGTTTGCCTCTTTTATTTTTTTTTCCCTACACTTCAGGAAAGAGCCTAAACACTAATGGCTACATTTCCTTCTTTATTTCACTGAGTGAAATGTCCTTATCTGACCTTAGTTTCGAATCTGAACAATGGGGGAAAACATTAAATAGGTATATTAAAAAAGCAAAGAATTACTAAGAGGATGAATATCCTTCTTGTTATCTGGTGGCAAGTTTGCAGAAAATGGACTCTAGTTCCTCAGCATGCCACACAGGAGGTACAACTCTATCATCTAAGTGCTGTTCCTTACCTACTTAGTTCTTCAGCAGTGGAGAGAAAGATAAACTGTAGTAAAATTTCACCTTGAGGAGCAATCAGAGTGGTACTAATGTTAAGGGCCTGCTTCCCAACTGTGATCTACATTAAAATTTTACTATTTATATGAGGTAACAATCAGTAGTGCACATGTGACCACTGTTAGGAACAGTTCCTTCTATCTGAGTGCCACTGTCATAAAAATAAACAGCCTCTGCAGGAAGCAGCAAATGATAAGTTCTCTGCATATAAGGAAAACACAAGCAAAGCGTATTTCAGAGAGAGAAAAAGAACTTTAAAACAACCTCATAAAAACTACGGCCATGCCATGAAGGGAAGTGTCATGAACTCGGTGGAACTCAGGTGCTGGACCTGATAAGCTTCTGTGAAACTTCTTGGAGGACAGAGAGCAGGTTCTCATTACCAGAAAGGAGAACTGTTATAATATATATATATATTGCATGGTTCTTTTTCTGAGTTATCTCAGGGTAATGAAGGCTCTGTGATGCCCACACAATGCCAAGCTGGGACAGGATGGTGTGGTCCTGATGTCACCAAGAGGGTATGTCTGTGAGGGATGGGGCCAGCAGCCTGGTGAGATAGGCGGGTCCATGCTCAGCACAGGTGGCAGGAGGCTTTTATGCAGCTTACTTTCTCCTCTTCTAGGAAATATCTGCAAGGAACCCTTACCTCATATTTTCCTTTCTTCTCCAAGGGCTCAGACTCAGACTCCGTAGGCACCATAACTTTGTCCCCTAGAAGCTCCTCCAAGATGAAGACAGTTTCCCAGTTGCTATAGTGATGAGCTGGGAAAATATCTGAGTGCATGCTGTCACCAAAATAAACAACCTATGAGGGAAGCAGTGAATTAGAAGTTCTTTGTATTGGAGGAAAACACAAGCAAATTGTATTTTGCAGAGAGAGAAAAAGAGCTTTAAAACAACCTAATAAAAATTCCTCTGTGTTTACAGTTGGCCACAACACACACAGATCTTATTAGTGTTTGGGCTTTTATCTTCAAACAGTTCAGTAAGGAAAAGGCTGACTCCACATCTTCTCCTTGCTCTGATCCTCTGGGGGCACTGCCTGGGAATGCCCATGTAGGACTGGCACACATGATGGTGCAGAGATCTGTGACTGACGGAAATAGTTTGCCAGGAAGCAGTGGAAAAGACTTAGAAGAAAATATACAGATCAACTGGGATGCATTCTGGACAACTTTGGAAATGGGAAAACAGAACATCTTGAGGATTCAGAACTCTTCTGCACCCAGGTGGTAGTCAACCCACTACAGAAAAACAATCCCACCTACAAGTAGCCTTTTCATCCATGCAAAGTTGCCATTAAAATAAAGCGACCCTAATTTTCACTGATGTCACCCTTTCATCTATTTGATCTATTTTCTCAGGGAGATTGATTTTCTGATGATAATTTGACTCTACATGAAACTGCAGAAATGCATAACCAAGCACTCAGAATAAAACATCTTATCTAGAAAGTTTACGTATTCTAACAACAAAAAGAGATATACACTCCTTCCAGTTCTGGACTGCAGTTTTTTAACTTGTATCCATCAGGAATAGTATAACATTTTAGACTCTAGAACAGGCCTATCATTGCTAAATAAATGATAAACAGTTGGTTACTGGAAGACAGTGAAGAAGCAGGCAACTTTAGCTGTATTTTGTCATTCCTGATGCAGCTTTTGTCATCCATCCAAGGAAGCAGCAACTGCATGCCCTGCCTTCCTTTTAATGCAGGGAGTGTGCACAGACCTTTGTACCAAGTGCAAGATTGGAAATATTATGTACTGGAGAAGGTGTGGAGTAAGCTAACAAAAGTGAGTCTGTCACTTTGTGCATTGACAGGTCATTTCAGTAAACATTAGCCGGATGCAATAGTCAGCTTTGACGTGTAATGGAACTGCTCAACCCCAAAGCAGTGTGTGCAGAACAAAAAATTAGTGATTTATCACATCATCGACTGTAAGCTCATCTGGTGATATTTATACGGAAACAGGATACTTATACAAAGATTTAATTCCACTTTTAACATACCTTGGGGTCCAACTTGCCAGTCATCTTCTTCAGTAGTTCATAAAGATGGATAGCATTACCTTGGGAATACCAGCCCGGCTTGTCCAGTGATAACAGAGCCTCTTGCTCTTCATCATTTTCTGGAACCACCAAGCAAAATTGCCTGCTGTTAGTACGAGCAGCACAGGCTCCTATATTTGTGAGATTTGGGAGAAGGTGCCTGTGCACTGCTTAGAGAATGTGGTCTAGTATGACATGAAAACAACACCAGGGTCTGGCAAGAGGTTCCAGCCCTGGCACTGACTGTGGGTTCAGTCAGGATCTTTGGTAGCTGGGGAATGCTTGGACATGAAGTGGCAGTTAAGATGTGACTTTGCACACTGTCTTTTCAGCAAGCAGGAAATAAAAAGGAATTGGAGTAGGCAGACATCTGTGAGGAAAGAAGCAGCTGAGCCTGATCTGCAAGGGCTACAGAATTCCTAAGGAATCAAAGCTTTTGGCTACTAAGGAAAGCAAAGAAAATCACACTGCAGACTGATGGAGATGCTACAGATCTAAGGCAAAACTCTGAAAGAGGGCAGACTATAAGTGAGAGCATGTACCTTTCCCAGAATTAGCCACCACTTTCAAACATTGACATAAATGCAATGAAACAGGCTGAGGTAGCTCTTTCAGGCATCAGCCAGCCTTAGATCAGCACATGCAACGAACGGTTTCAACTATGATCCAGTTTTGTGGAAATTACAAGATGGCTTTATGTTTAAGAGCACTAAAGATGTACATGGCAAACTTCATTGCTCCTTTTGAAAGAGGAAAAAAAAAGAAGGAAAAAAGGGAAGAGATATACAGAGAAAGTCAGGAAACATTTTTTTAATATTACGCGTCTATGAATTTGAATAAATACAAGATTTATTCTCAGACAACAATTCTATATTAAGGATGCCTTATAAAGTAGGAAGAAACAAGGAAATTCAATGTTGACACTAACAATTCATGTAGAACATGTGTAGAAATGTCTTCCCCTTTGTTCTTGTTCAGAAAATTATGTTAAATAAAACAACAACAATTAAAAATTCTTCTTTGTTTTACATTTCCTGTTTTTTAAATTACATTTGACCAAACAACCTTTCATCAAATGGAAGCTGTCAAACTCCATCAAATGTGCTTTATTTTCTATGCATTTTCAGATATTTTGTTAGGCTGGCTGAATGAGTAGACATAATTTTCAAACAACGTGGATGTAGAAAAAGAACATTTCTCAAAGCAACTCTTTTCAGCTGCTACCAAAGGTTTCTATAGCTATCACTGTCTACGACAATGATCTCTCCAATCAGTCAGTCTTGAAAACAAAAGAGAAAAACAGAGATATTAATGTGGACTTTTTAGAATAACTGTTTGCCACACTGCTGTTGCAGTTATAACAAATTACAGCAGCACCAGGTGGCTCTGGAAAAAGGCTCCACTTTACTGACTCTACAGAAAGACAAGGGCAGCCCTGGCTGAAAAAAATCACTCTAATTACAAGGTAGAACTCTCACTGTGAGACCCACTACTGTCACCTTTAGGTATGGGATTCATCTCACTTAACTTGATGCATCCTGAAGTCAGATTTTAATTTATAGTTACAGTTAGAACTAGTTGGCCAGGCTTCCTTGGTAGGCAAAAGAGTGCAATAAGCACTTTCTAGAAGTGCCAGCTCTGTGGAGGTAAAATGCTTAATTAAGCTAGAACTTCGCTTTCAGGTAGTGAAATTAGGGGAAATTTCAAGGCTTGGTTTCCTCAATACGTGGAGGCAGCAAAGAAGCATCTGTGTTACAGGAGCATCTTTATTTTGGAAGGAGCTTCAGAAAGCTGAGGAATTACTATAATGGATCTGAACAGGTAAACCTTGCGTCTTGAACAATGTCTGCCTGTGCCCATACAGCTAGCTCAAATATGTGGCAACACTGTCAACTGTATTTCTGTAATCTAAAAGGGGAAGAAATGCACACTTTAATGGTGTTTCAGTGGCAGCAAGTCATTAATGAGAAGGGTTTCTAATCCAGTTCCACTTTCCCTGCAGCAAAATAGAGTCAGGAAAATTATTCTTCAGCACTGTCTGGTAAGGCCTCTTGTGGTAGTTTTGCCATGTGAAAATAAATACACAACAGCTTAGAAACCATTAATGACACAATTGACTCTGGCATTGTATTAGTTCCTTGCAACAGCAGCTCCAAGATAGTGCTCAAGAAGTTTATATACTTCCTGCAGAAGTGCTGCATAAACGTGATCATGACAGCTCCAAATTTATATATCTTAGATATTCCAAGCCTTAACTTTGGCTGCACTCAGACAAGAGGAAATCTGCTGCTGACCTTTCTTCCATCTTGTTGTTATTGATTCTTAAAAGTTCATTTGAAGGTCAGAACTGCTATGAATATTACCGTAACAGGAAGCCACACATACATAGGCGGGGATGCTAATGCTTCGTGTCTTAGAAGTTGGGAGGAAAGGGAGATGTCCTGACAATTTCAAACAGACTGGATAACCAAAAAGAATTTCTTAGATGATTAAGATAAAGCAACTTGCTTCCTTCTGAAGTCTAACATATCACTGCAGCCTGGATTCCTGGCCGCAGACTAAAAGCATGCCACAACAAGAAATGCAAAAGCATCAAACAGGTAAAATTAAAATTATTAAAACCAGAAAATGATTCTAGTAACACATTCGTCCAAGCTTCAACAGTGATTCAGAGCAATTTTCCTGAAGGGCAGATAATGTTCCTTTTTAACAACAGCAACAAAAGCTTGACTCATGCTGGGGCTATATTAAAATGGCAGGAATGGGAATATGAATATTGCTGGCTCTAACCTCGGGAAATAAATTTTGATTCAAAGTGTAACTCAGTCACCATAAGCAGACACAGTTCTTCAGATACACCAACTCACTAACATGACTCAGAAAACTACTTTTCTAATTTTCTTAAACACATGTTGCAAGTTTATAACAGGCTGAAAAGCATCTGGTTCCATTCTAAACAAATATGCAAAAAGTAATCACCAAAGCTTATTCCCACTTAAATGACAACTGTTGGTAATTTCCTTTGGCTCGGAACAGCTTCCTCGGAAAGACTGCACAAGCTTGCTCCCTGCAGCATGCTCTCTGTTTATCGGCCCTACCTGCATAGATGGGTGCCTGAACACATGAGGTCTTGAGTTTATGTCCACGGTGAATGTGAACTTGGTTGGGGCCTGCACTGAGGTGGATTCCCACCAGTTCACCCACAGGGCCACCTCCACACTGCTGTTTGGGCTGGAGACCACACATGTCAGTCACAGCCAGATGAGAACCTCCCAGTGAGTTGCCAGGGAGCCTGAGGACACCTGCACTCCGGCTCGTGATGCCAGCCTCAGGTGTGCTGTGGTGTAACTGCAGGGTGTGTGCAGCTCTCTGCCAGTCTGTTCCTTTGCCTTCCTGTCTCTCTCCTGGTACTCATACATGGGAGTTTCTGCACAAACCTTTTTAGGCTCATTAGGGGTACTGATATTTTTTGTTCCTTTGAACTGTGCAATGGAATGAAAACATTGGTGGACTCTCTCTATATATACATATACAGTCACGTATATGATTGTCCTGCCTCCCTCTAATGAGGGTCAGCTCTCACAGGCTATCACTACACGCAGGCACTTAGCACAGATGTGTTTGCTGAGGCTTTGGTTACAACTTCAAGGGACAACTGTAAAACAAATATATATCATGACCTACCCCTGTCACATGCCTTTCTGCAAGTTAAAACTGTGTCATTTTGGGCCCCAAGGATATAAATATAAGAGCCTTGTTACATTCCAGCCTGGCTTCCTGGCAGTCTGATTCTGGATGGCATTTTGAGTTCGCTTAAGAAGTACAAGACCTCCTTTTCAGCAGGTAACTCCGGGCAGAAAACCACATCACTTCACAGACAAGGCATGGCTAAGTAAAATCCCTCTGGTGGCTTCTTCCAGTTCTAAATGCAATGAGATGGGATGAGATAAGCTGCAAACCTTCCCTATAGCCCACATCCTCCATGAAGAAAGCTGGTACTCAGGGGCTGGAAGGGGGTGAAACTTCATCCCCTAGGGACACTATGCATGATGAATAATGTGCAACAGCACCAGAGCAATCCTTACCAAACCTGCTAAGGATTCAATAATATGGCCGGATAAGATGAAAGTAAAAGATAAAGTGTACTTTGAAATTGTCCTGGGCATTTAAGAACCATGGGCTTCATGCAGAAATGAAATACATTTATAAAATGTTTTATGTCACCAGTTTCAAGAAAATATTTTTATTTTTTGATTGAAATCTGTTTTGCTGCTAAAGATGAATTGTGCTAAACATTAGGATACAAAGTTTTCCTTGTTTGTAAGAAAATTAGCAAGTAAGTTTCTTTTTGCAAAGAATGATTATTGTGCTACAGGAACTGAAAACTTATCATTACAGATTTAGCGATTTGTTTTCAAATCTGTCCAAGCATTAATTTTACAGCTAGAAATAGTCTGGCTAACGAACAAAGCATTTCTATTTAGAATGTTGATAAGATAAAGTACAAGCAAGGCCTTTTTTCCTTATTTTTGGAAAGTGATTCATCTGCAAGTTCATTTCTAACTATAGTTCATGCAGAGATTTGCTGAAGCCTTTTCATAATTTCATTAATTGTATTTATAACTCAGAGAACTTCTATTGTGGAAAGATAAGAGAGATATAAATGCAGAATTTCATTTCTTCTTCTATGTATTCAGTAAGATTATTCTTCTTTATTTAAATTAAATCAAATAGGGATTTTTTGAGAGGTGCCAAATGGCAAGATAAAAAATAGATTTCCACCCCAGGACTGTTGTATTCTGAAATTCTAGACCTCCTTAGTTTTGTAAGAAGATTCCAGAGCTTCATACATGAGGATCTTGGAACTCTCAATATCCAGACAAATGTCCCCAAATCTCCCTATCAATATTAATACTGTAGTTCTCCTGGAGATCCCTACATAATTACGGAGACATGCTTTTCCAGGAAGTACTTCAGCATCAAATAAGCCAGGAGAGATATGGCAATTAGGAAAACAAAACAGAACAAAGCACACAATGATTTAAAGAACATATAGTTTAGTTCTAGCAACTGACTATAATCCTTCTCATGAGAGTGTACTTTACCAAAAAAATTGGCATTATTTTCCAAAAGAAAAACCCCAAATTAGTCATTTGCAAAATGTTCTTACTTTTACTGAAATACTGGGTGTCAGTGTTAGAATTCATATGAACTAAATCAATTCTCAGAAATAGGATTTCAATAGTAAAACTCATTTTCTACCATGTTTATGTTCAGAAAGAATCTGCTCCAGCCATGGAGAATTTGCAGGCTGTATTGCCCTCCGAGGACGAGCTGCTCCAGGGATGCTGCAGGCACAAAGAAGAGGGAAGACAAAGGATCCCTTGGCCTGCCCTGTTCAGATCTGCTAAGAGGGGCATTGGGGATAGTTTCAAAGGAAGTTCTTTACTTTTGAAACCATGTTAATCTAAACCAGAGTGACTTAATCAGAGCACTGTTAGGAAACTGATTTGGGCTATTTTGGACTGTGTCCACAAGTGTGGAGCTGTGTGGCTGTGGAGAATCACCATTCCTCTCAGGTTGATGTTGTGGCTGACAGTATTAGATTTTGGCAATATGGGAAAACTCAGTTTTTAGGGTAGCACCGATGACAAGATGAGGCCCAACAGCCTGATTTCTGATCTAATCTGCAATCACACACAATGTATTTTCCTTGGACTGTGCAGATTGCAGTCATGGAGTCTATCATAACACTGTAAGTTTCTCTAGCAGCATCTACTGAAATATGGCATGCTGGGATTTGATTTTGGAGCATACATTTCTGCACTGAAAGCTGACACTTCAGTGCGGTAAGGAAAAGCTTCCTGCCCTATTTGCACCACAGACATTAAAAGAAGAAGGAGAAATAAAAAGACCAGAAGTTCTTTAATCCTCAACTTCAGCATAAACAATATTTTTTCCCATGTCTTACTATTTCAGGTATAAACTGTATTATGTAAAGTGAATAGACAGTTTGATTTTGAAGAAGCAAATCTGCATACAGCATACAGTCATATACAGACTGCTGCAAAGAGAATAGTAATTGTTGAGCAGCTACACATAAATTGAATGCTGTTGTTTACACGTAAGTATGTGTAAAAAAGAGGAGCAGATGGGATACATGCTATCACATTCTTTAGCTTGTACTCCAAGTAGCTAATGAAGTTGGAAGAAAGACCTGCAGACATATCCTGTGCCTGTACAGATTACTTCAGTGTGAACAGATAACTAAATCTGTACAAACTGGGAAACATGGAAGGAATTATATAACTGACATACAGAAAATGAAGGCAAATTCCTTGTCACAGTCATTCTCTATTGCCCCTGCTTTTGTGAAAACATATTATTTATACTGTCTTTTTTTTTTTTTTCTGCTGAACTGCTTACCTAGAAGTCATAGACTGTAGGCAAAAAGCAAAACAGTTAATAGATCTTGAAATAAATAAATCTGCATGTTAATAGCTGCCCAAGCACACAATAGCTACTGATAGTGGTTATTAGAACACATTCAGGCTGTCCCTCAGCCTCAGCAATTACAAGAAAGCAACCACACCCCAGCCCAAGGCAGTATCCCCCATGCCTGTCAAGGACAGCAGCCAACAGAAATGACCTTCCTGCACTCTTAAGGGCAGGATGTGACAGACAGCAAGGTCAGTCCTGAGGTCTGGGGACAGTGTCATGGCCTTGTGGACATATGTGACTGGATGAATTCACAAGAGAGGCAAAAAAAGGTGGCAAAGTTAGAAAAACTGACAGAGATTTCAAATGCTTGTTAAGGCCTGCTGCAGGGCCAGATGTGTATCTCTGACACTGGGGAACATCAGCATGACAAACAATGAGAAACTGTTCCTAAAAACTGTATTAAATCGAAGGAAATACACTGTAACTTTATATTTAATCAAATAAATGAAAAAAAAACAGAAACCAACACATTAGGAAACTGATGTTTTAAGAAAGACATAAACTTTCAGGTGTCAAACAGTTACTGTAAATCTCAGAGCAATATAAGCAGGGCTGGAGATGACAAGGAAGAAAGGAAACTACTAATTCCTGACAAAATAAGTTTAGGCACTCTAATGGGAAGACTGACATGAAAAGAATTGTAGTAATGTTTTTCTTTTTGAAGATGTAAAAGTGAAATGATCCCCATGGCACTTCCTATAATTCTACATCTCCTTATCTATGCACTTTGTGTGGTTTGCAAAACCACTCTGTGTCTATATGAACATGCAATTTACCTTGTTTCTGAGAATCAAGAGCACTGTGCCAGATCTCCATATGCAGGAATTTCAGAGATAAAATCTCTCGCTACTATTATTCCAGAAAAAATAATCATCTTGGAATGCTCAGCATTAGTCTGGCAGTATCACAGAGACACCTGGGATCTGTGGACAGTAATAATATACAAATTCCTTTTGTAGCAGATAAGAATCAGTTCAGAATTATCTTCATCTTACCGATGAAGAGAAAAGTCCTGGGATTGCTAACCCTACCTAGAAAGACATTCAGTATACATATGGTTAGTTTAAGACATCTGACTCCTATGTGAATTACAGAGAAAGACTGATGAGCAAAGAGAGTGAAGAATGTGGTACACCACTTTTACCTTTTCCTGAGCTTTCAGCTCTGAGTTCTCTGATATTCTATTTCTCTGGCTATAAAATTAATGCTTTGACAGAGGTGGGCAAAGCAGAGCTGTTACAGAGACAGTCAGTTCTCTACCCACCTGAATTTTCCGCAGTGTACAGTAAGTCCACATCTGCTATTTATTGCAGTTCTTACCACTTTGTACCTTCCAGCCCACCTACTCCACGATTCTATGATATCAAAGCAGGCCAGATCTCAGTCTAGGCTTTCCTCATGACTCACTCTAGTGTTCTCAGCAAACTTCCAGGTCTTCTAACTAGCTTCTTTCACTACTTGCTCCCAGTAGCAGATCTAATGTCTGCAGTACATAAAGCAACATGTGCTTTCTGTGAAAAACAATCCTACAAACTGATCTTAATAAAAGCTTGAAATTTTGGAAGAACACACAAGAGAACTCTAAAGTTTCTTAATGAAAACCAGCACATACAGATTCATGGAAACTATGCTAAAAAGAAGCGTTCTGCAGTGGTTGCCAGTCCCTGTCTGCCAGGAATGTACCATACACAACCCTCTATTTTTGCTCTACTTAACTGTTCCAATCCCAATTTCCAAACTGACAAAAAATCAAACCACGAGGTAACTTTGAAGTTCTCTGTCTAAGAAGAAAACAATTAAAGAGAGAAAAAAATAATAATATAAAACCGCTTTCATCTCTTATGTCTTACACATATGTAATCTATGCCAAATAATTATTTTCCCCTGTGAAGTCATATTGGTCAATCTACCCATGATGAAGGGAATCTTCCAAGCATTCACTGTGGAATTCCAGTGGTTTAAGGACTATTATAGTAAGTTTAACCTAAATCTCCACCAACCAAACTCACACAGGTTTCCTCTGAGTCTTAGAGCAACAGTAAATTTTACAATCTTGTATTAATCCATTCTGCATACAGACAGACTTTGGCTACTGTAGGCATGAGAGTAGACTTGCACAGATCACAGCTTTCTATTCAGCTTTGAACTCTCTGATTCAATTCTCTTGCTAAAATACTGGTGTCTGGTGGGATTTTTCGATGATTCATAGAGCCCTAACACCTTAATCCAGTTGCAAGCTGAGAAGGCATGGTTCTTCCATATGCCCTGTGCCACTTCTGCAAGACTTGAGTTTGGGTTCCTTGGGCCTCTCAATCAGCCCCAGGGGCCTATGCTCAGGACACAAATGCACCGAACCTGGGATCCAGCTCCAGATGCAGAAACACAGCATAAAGGGTCCACGATAGGAAGCACAGCCATGGCAGACTGCACCATTAAGTCAGTGGGGCTAACATACCCTATAGAGTACAGTGTTGGAATTCCATTTGGGCAACTGTACAGCTTTCCACTGACTGCGTTGGTTAGCTCTTCATTGTCAAGTTGAGTAATATATAAAATATAGAAACCAGTATATACAGGTTAGTTTCTGTATATACTGGTTTCTATATCCACTCTTGGTATTTATTAATTTGTTTGTTCTTTCCTCCCCAGAGGAAAGATTTTTAGGGCAGGGAATCACTGTTACAATGTAGTTGTCTGACAATTTTTGCTTATGGAAGTGGCTTGCAACTGAATGACAAAAAATTCTAAAAACTAACCATCTCTCTGATACAGGATTGGCAAGAAATGAAGCCAACTAAGACATCAAGGGTGAAACATTCAATTTGTAAACAGAAGTAGAATCTGTGTGAGTTAATAAGCTTTTCACTTGGACCTTTTCTATTCTATGGACAAAATAGAACACTTTTGTTTAACCATCTTATTGGAAATGCACAAAACAGATCAGAAGGGAATACACATTTTCCAAATCCTAAAATAGCAGCTGATTTGCACATGGTTTGTTTTCCTAGTGTTCCTTTCAATCCTTCAAAATTTCCAATTTAGCTCTGACTTTGCCGCCCAGTCCCGGGCTCTTTTGTGTGCTGGAAAGTAGAATGAAGATGAAAATAAGTATTTCGTATAACCAGAAGGAATATTTAAAAAAATAATTGTTCTATTCTAGAATTCCTATTCTGAGCATTGAACGGGGTCTGTATACTGTATCCGTATGCATAATCCATACACTTCAAATATTTTGTTATTCTAGCATAAGCCCCTGTGTATCTGATGTAAAGGGGCAACAAGCTACTTGATCATTAAGACTACATCTCAATGTTCTCTACAATAAATTGAACTGAGTGAGCTTACGGTTCAAATTTCCAGTATCTCTATGGAATTGTAAAAATAAGAACTGACAATACCATTTCATAAACTGTTCTATTAATGCTGCAAAAAGAGTTCGTTCTGTAAACCCCCACTCCTCTACAGAATGTATTGTGTCTTCACAGTCAGTAAGGAGTCTTCCATAAAATCCAGGTCTTTTTCATCATCACGTACTGTTAAGACTACTACCATACCATACTACAAATGTGATTTGAGTAGAATCATAGAACCATAGAATCCTTAAGAGTTGGAAGGGACTTCTGAAGGCCAACTATGAACAGGGAGATGCACAACTAGATCAGTTTGCCCAGGGCCTTATCCAGCCTTGCCTTGAAAGTCTCCAGGGTCGGGGCATCAAACACATCACTAGGCAGTAGAGTATTGACTAGTACTAGAGTACTAACTACTCTGCTTCTAAATATCGCATGTGAGTATGTTTTCTCTCAGAAATCACGAGTAAAAAATTGTCTCCTCTTAATAATCTATTTGTGTGTTGGAGAACAATTTAAGTCCCAGATGTCTGTTTGCTGAACATAGCAGTGTTTGGAATATGAACCGGTCATTAAGGTACTCTGGTTTAGGTTTTGAAAATACAGACCAGGTTATGACAATTAAAGTTCCGTGGGGATTCAATACCTAGAGAGAACAGGCCTGACAGTCCTCTCAGTAGCTCATCTTACTGTAAAAAATGTCTTGAAATTTTTTTGGATTAATTGGGTTTCCTATGCATGGGAACTTTTGTTGAACAATGTACAGTTCTTCAGTGCTTCTGGAACGGGACATTAGATATGCAGATCTGTCAGCGATACAATTATGGGTAAGTCATTCAACCTATTTGTGTTTCAGTTCTTTGTACGGAAAAGCTTGTACTTTTGTTTTTCAGCCATTTGTTTATCTGGCCCGCCTGTGGATTCCTTGAGGATAGAGACTGACTCTTATCAGGTGTTTGCACAATACCTTAACAGGATTTTGAGTTTTATTCAGGTCTGGAATATAACGTAATATAATCAATAACTAGGATTTTGCAGTAGTGTTAATCACTGCAGCTCCTTCTGAAAAATGAAAACACAAATTTCATAGACAAAGAGTTCTGTTTTTTGAGTACTTGGCAATTATGCTAAACTTGTTTTCCAGTTTTAACAAAAGGAATATTGTTTATATCCAGATTTTGAACACAGGAGCTTTAGCTTTCTTTGAAATAGCTTTCAGTAATATTCTTATCAGTTTAGTGCCAAACTTAGTATTTATTATCAAAGGCAATCAGCTGAAGCAGCCCCTGCTGTCTCAGAAACACTGCATTTTTTCAGTGTTTTGATTTTTGGATGAATAACTTTATTCCTTTTATCTTCTGAGTACTTTGAAGACTCTACAAACATATAAAGAATTTGGCTTGACACATTTACTCTATTTTTTCTTTTAAAGAAGGACAGACATTGGAGAAGGTATTTACAGTTCAGCATTCATCTTCATACTCAGAAACAAACAGATGCTTTATTTCTAGGACTATTTATTTAAACTAAACAAGGAGTTGTTTATGAACAGTGGTGGAAATAATGGGGACTAGTTTCATCTGAAATTATGTTTTGCAGTTGGATTCACTGAATGTCAATAGGGTCCAACGTATCATGGATGCTTTCCGAGTAGATGGGTCATCTGTAGCCAGGCTCTCCTGTGTGATCTCTCTGCTGTCTAATAAGGAATAATTTTATACTGTAGTCTTTCCCTGAGCTGGGTCTGACTGACCAATTTTTTCCTTTCTGCTCTATAGTGTCTGAGAATAATATATGTCCAGCATATACCCCTGAGAATACTAAGCCATACTCAAATGTGGCAGAAATAGCATTGTTGACAGAGTTCTGCAGAAGAGTTTGGGTAGAAATTCCTACTGACACATGCCATGGGATTGCATAAGTTACAGTCCTAGGAAAACAGACTAAATGTTGAAGAATTAGCCTGGTAGCATTTCTGGATAATATGGTGGGGATATCAGCCAAAAATGAGAGACAACATCCAGCGCCTCTCCAGCAGCTGAGTCAGCTGTTAGCCATGTATGACTAACCCTATGCTCCAAATTTACAGCAAACTGCTTTAGTTAGGGCAGCAAAGTCCAGTTCTTTTAGAAACTGGAAATGAACCTGGATACAAAACCTCCAGCTTCTGATTGGCAAGTACGTATAAATGGCTCAATGAGAATCTCGCCTCCCACCACTTCTGAAGCAAATTCCAGTAAAGTCTATTCCCAGAAAAAAATAAAACCAAATCCCTCCATTCCTTCCCTCAGCAGAAAGGAGTGGTTCAGATTGCCATAAGAAGGTGTACCGTCATGGAAAGTTCGGCTTGTTTGTTCTTTGGTTACTGTGTACTACTACACAAAGGCATTTTATAGGAATTACACAGGTTTAACTTACATCATTGTAAAACTGGTTACTTATACAACCAATGCAAACTGCAAGCATTGCCCTTTTCATCATTTTATAACACTGCTAAAAAGACAGGAGTCCATAGGATTTGGATGCAGTGATCCTTGTCCATTCCAGCTGATCCATTCCAACTTGAGATATTATATGATTCTGTTATATAATTCCAAGTAGTAATAAAACTTACTTCCTCAATTTCCCACTAACCTAATAACTCTATAATGGAATCAAAATGTTCTAAACACTTGCTCTTATGAGGCAGTTATCATCATAACTTTGAAACTATCAGAACAAATGAAGGCTTATGGCAGGGTAGAAAGCTGCTTTTATTACTAGCCGTCCTGACCAGCTCTAGGTTGCTTTCAAGAAAATGCAGTCAGGCATTGATCAAACTGTCAGAGGGCGTCAACTGAAGGAATCATCTTTATGAGGTACCTCGACAACCCTTTCTGGTTTTCAGAATAAAACCCAAGAATGTTCAGAATCTTTAACTGGTTATTAAGATCTCATTATTTAAAGCCATTCGTCATCTATATCAATTAGTTGCCAAAAAGCAAATTTTCCTTTCTACAGGATAAAATGATGGATGGATAAAATAAAAATCTCCATTTCAAAAAAAAAAAGAGTAGGAAATTACTTCTCACTGGTGTCTCAGGTTTAGAACCAGACACTAAATCTCTTAAAATAGTGGACATGCTAATCACAGCAGAATACAGGATGTTTTTCTGGTATTAGAGAAGTAAGCAAGCCTCAATCTCAATGTCATGTTGTCAAAAGGTATTAAAAGATCTAAATTCAAAAACTAGATTATAAACATAGATTATACATAACTTATAAGTGTCCTTTTCCTTTACAAAATAGACAAAATTTGTGATAAACAGTGGCAATACACTACATAGAATTGCTAAATATGATCTCCATGAAAAGAATTAGATTACTTTCACAGACAATATGGCACTGTGGAATGTTATGATATAAATACATTCATTTTAAAAGACACAAGGGAAAAATTCCCGAATAATGCAGCCCTAATCCAGTACAACCTTTATATGCCGTTCTGTCACAAGAAAAAATAATATTTAGCAAATATATAAAAAATTAAAAAAAAATCAGCAAATATGCATTATTATAGAACCATAGAATCACCAAGGCTAGAAATGACCTCTAAGATCATCCAGTCCAAGTGTCCATCTATTACCAGTATTTCCCACTAAACCATGTCCCTTAACCACGTCCCACTTAACATCCAGGGAAATTAAGCCACTCCCTTCCAGATCCCACTACTTGGGCCTGAAATGCCTTGGAACATAAACACATAAAAACAGCTGTATAGGCTCAACCCTGACTCTCCACCCACTTCTGTATCCCACCTTTGGTAGCGATCAAGCCCAGATGCTGCAGAAGAAAACTTAAAATGCAGACATGGAGCCATCTCTTTCTTATGAAGACTTGCAGGATATAATTAGAGTGTCTTCACCCTACAAGTTTGTCACTTTATATCCTGCCCCCCCCCTTTTTTTTTTTTTTTCAAATTGATCTTCTCAGTTCTTAGCATTTTCCTATATTTTTAGAAGGATTGAGAAGAATTACTGAGGGATGAAAATGCTTAGGCAGTTGAGTTGTTAAAATGGCAGTTACAAACAAGAGAATGGGAAAAAACTGGACAACTAAAAGACTTTGCTAACTCGGGGGCTTCATCAGTAAGGGGAGGGAACATACGTAAGGCAGGAATTCAAGTGCAGGAATAAGGCAGCGAGGTTGGAATGGTAACTGAAAGTGGGCTATGAAAACCTAAGACTTCCTGCAGGAAGGAGGAGTGTGGGTTTGTTTCTCTGGGCGCTGGACAAAGGCACACATCCTCAAAAAAATACTGTACCTACTGCTACTCCATATGCAGGATCTTTTTTGTCTATGCATATTTGTGCACGTATATATGAAGATATATCTTCAAACAGACTCTAAAATACACATTCTACATTCAAACACCGAACATGCAACAATCAGCAACACAATCATAGCTGATAAAAAACCTGACCAAACTAGACAAAAACTGTTCCAGAACTGGAAATAAAGAATATAAATGTTCTATTCAGGACCAATTGAGAACACCCTGTACTTACAGACTTAAAGAAGGTTTTCAGGGAATATAGGAATATCTTCAGCATTTCCATTTTAACTATGCATTCTAAAAAATATATCTGGCAATAATCAGAACCAGCCATCAGGACAGTAATACAACATTCACTAGCAAGAGATGTGATAAATGAACAGCTCTGCTGCCAAATGTTACAGAAATCTTGGTGTTTTGCAGTTTATCAGCTATATTTGCTACTTGTATTCATTCATGCCCACCATGGAATTTTATATTCCTTTTAAGCCGGATGTAGTAATTGAAAGTAAAGGCAGAAAGTCCTGCACTCTCAATGTGGCATTTACACAAACATTATCAACCAGATCCTTAGATCTAATAGCTCGAAATGTTATTAGTACTTCCATGACTCAAAGAATTTTTCTCTGTAGAAGAAAAAGTAACCTTCTGAATAGCAAGTACCTGAGATAAATTATGGGGTATTTGTATTGTGGGAGTATATGTTTTATTGAGTAACATCATTCTCACAAACTACATGCTTTGCTACATAAGCTACACCTAAATATTAAAACTGTTTGGCCAGATAAAACCAAATGTGGCTGTTAAGAAAGCTATAAATATATGTATTAACTGCTTCTTCATTTAACAGAAAGGTACTTTGCAAGATAACTATGCAAAATAAATAATGAAATATTGTGCTTTTCCAGTGCCTCAGATTTAAAAAAGCAGTCACATGATTCTTTTAAGACTTCAAACTGTGTTTCGGTTTCTTTAAATGATGCATGTCTTGAAACTCAAATGAAGTAGTGATGCATTTTAATTGCACTGTTAAGATTATTCTTCATTGTCCTAAATGGATTGGTTTCAAAATTATTTGCCAACTGAACAAAAAAACATTTTGTGCAACAGTTATCTGATCTCACATTTCTAGACAATGACTTCTTTGTCACATTGTCCTGCTTCTTGTCCTCCTTCTTGTCCTCCGAATGTTTACTGAATACAGTCACCTTTTTGAAATCATTCACTGAAAAGAACTGATTCTCTTCTGTAAACTTCAAAGACTTCCTCTTATTAAATCTGCAGCAAAAAATCCTTTTATTGATGAATGAAATTCATCTCCATTTCACAATGCGACACTTGAGGTGTCTTAAATTAAGAAGATATTCCATATTTTGTGCCTTAACATTTGACACTGTAATAGATGGGCAAATCAAAGGGGTGAAATTATCAGTGCCTATCCTGAAGTTGTATGTTTATTGTAAAGAACACAAAATGAGGGCAGCAGAAGATACATTATAAAAGGGTATTATTATTTTGGACATTTTCTCACATAATTATTCCTACTCACTAAACTTCACATACTCATAAACAAGCACTCTGCTATGTCAAACTGTGTCTCCAACAGCTTTTTCTAAAGCATAATTCTTTGCTTTTAATGCTCACTTTGGTTTTTCAGAGGAAACCATTTACTGTCCATAAAATAAAAATTTATTAAAAAGCAGTCCACTCACAAGTTAGTAATTTGAGCTTATTATTTATCTCATGGCTTTATACATCTTTGCACCACTTGTAGTACTATACTATTGTGTAGTAAGGNCAATGCGACACTTGAGGTGTCTTAAATTAAGAAGATATTCCATATTTTGTGCCTTAACATTTGACACTGTAATAGATGGGCAAATCAAAGGGGTGAAATTATCAGTGCCTATCCTGAAGTTGTATGTTTATTGTAAAGAACACAAAATGAGGGCAGCAGAAGATACATTATAAAAGGGTATTATTATTTTGGACATTTTCTCACATAATTATTCCTACTCACTAAACTTCACATACTCATAAACAAGCACTCTGCTATGTCAAACTGTGTCTCCAACAGCTTTTTCTAAAGCATAATTCTTTGCTTTTAATGCTCACTTTGGTTTTTCAGAGGAAACCATTTACTGTCCATAAAATAAAAATTTATTAAAAAGCAGTCCACTCACAAGTTAGTAATTTGAGCTTATTATTTATCTCATGGCTTTATACATCTTTGCACCACTTGTAGTACTATACTATTGTGTAGTAAGGTCTCCAGATATTACATTTTAATTAGTGACCAACCTTTACTTGAGCATCTTTGCAATGCCAGAATATAGTGAACAAAAACCAGTGAGTCAACAAGAAGGCTCCAGGGAATGCTATTTCTGTCTGAATGCAGAAGAAATAGCTTCACAAAAATTGCTACTTACAATCACATAAGGTGATTAAGTTAATTCTATACAATATTTTTCAAAGGAGACAGTAATCTAAAGTTTTTTCCCTCTCTTCTGACCTTCTTGCACAGAAAAATTTTTGCCTGTCTGTTGAATTTACTGAAACAGACCAGCAGGTTCATACATTGCTAGTTAGATTACCAGAGACACAGCAGGATTTCCTTAGGAAATGAGGCTTATCAGATTGTTTAAAATATCTGAAGTGGATTATATTTTATTTTCAGTTTGCATTATATGAAGCTAAATAATATGTTTACAGAACTGAGCCTTTTCTACCCTTTATATTTTTTCTTATTTTCCCCATTTCAAAGTAATAGTTTTCTAAGTATATTTTTTCTTGAATCGTCAACTTGCAATTCCCTAGTTTTATTAATCCTTCAAGGTTACATTTAACATTTTTATTATTTACTTTCCTATATAGATAGAAGAAACATTAAAATGCACTTTCAACATACATTTCCATTGCTAGTTATAGTTTTACCATAAAAGTTCCACAGTCAACTTTTCTTTTGGACTGCAACAGCTGATTTTCCTGTCATAAAATGACAAAGGAGAGTTTAATGCGTGCTAATGTATCCCATTTTGGACACAAAGGTTAATTTTTAAGCAGCTCTTAATCATTACGATATTTATGAGAATATGGAAAAATTAACTGGCTTCAGCCATGTTTCTTTTTTTATTTGTAGTTTGACAAACACTGTTCTTGTAAACAGTTTTTCTTACAACCTTAATTACCTAATGGTAATTAATTAGGTTGTCAGAAATGCCAAACGTTTCAGAATGCTTTGACTGAATGGAGTACAGTGGCACTTCCATTTGCCTACTCTGTTGTGATTTATCCAAAGTAAACACATTTAATACTGCCAGATTTCCATCATAAATAATTTCCTCATACCTTGCAATTTTATTTGCACCATTCTTTAAATTCTTTAAGTGTTTCTGGTATGTTTTTTTTTCCTGTGTCAGCTCAACAAAGGATAAGACTTAGTTTTTTATTATCTGAAGATCAATACAATTTTTAATTACTGTGACAGCTTTTCCTTTTCATTCTAAATCTTAATTTCTCAGTGCTACTCAGTCTTAAGAGAATTTTTTTTTACTAATACCTTTAGAAAAGTCTTGTGTACAATCCATTTTAATTCTCACAGCTAAATTTTCAAAATATATTGTTCAGGCTATTAGTTTGGATCTGTTCCCTCATGTTTTTATTTCTATTTTTTGCTTTTAATGGATGTGAGAAGATGAGAAGGATGTCATGACTGCAACTTACCAAGAGTTCGGAAAGGTCTTTGGTTTGGAGTATGGGAAAAAAAACCAGGTTTCAAAGCATTTGTGACCACAACATCAAAATACTCTTCAAAATCGTTTCTGGAAAGCAAAGGAAATCAAATTCACTAAGGTCCCCACACTTTAGGATTTACGAAACTAGCACAACACTAAAGCATCCTCTTCCATTTTTTTTTCCTGTATAGACAAGTGCAATTGAGATGCTTTCTTTAAACAGCAGGAATACATGAAGTCAAGTGATTTAAACACAAATGGAATTTCTTATAAATTTATTTTCCTAAATCTGCATTTAGGAAATTCAGATCCATATACTCAGAAACATACTAATTACATCATTTATGTCTCCTCTTTCTATTTCTAAAAATGTCCTAGAGTTTTCTAACCACTGTGGGAGGGAAAAACAATTTTTAAATTGTAAGTAATCATTTGTAGTGGAAATAGCATTTAGTCTGACACTTTCTCAGTTCTTTTCTGTGGATCTCTGGAATAACGAGACTGTAGCAATCAGAGCTAATTACTGCAGGAATAGCTTGGATAAATGTACTGGGCTATAGGTGATATGATCCTGGCATCTTTCATCCAGCATTTTTTGCATGGAATATCATCTCCAACATGGCTTCCAACTTCCAATCACAGTGCAACCATGCCCTCTTGCTGATTTGCCTTATTAAAATATGCCCCAGAGGAAACTGTGATGATTTTAAGTTTCTGGAGTCTAATCTTTATTATGCTAGTTCTGCGACAAAGCTGATAAAAACTCCACATTTCAATTCTGAGGTTCACTGAAGCCACCAGGAGCCAAAGACCATCACTCATGTCCTGTTGAAAAGAAGGGGACAAACTTTACCTTTTTCTGCCTTCTTCTTATTCCCTTGGTCTGGGGAGATAGTGGGAAGAAGCTAAAGCTCACAGCCCTCAAGGCTGATACAAAAAGTTTATCCTGGACACAAGTTTAAGGCCAGGTTGGATGGGGCCCTGGGCAATTTGATCTAGCACTTGACCTAGTGGTTGTCACTGCTGTCTGTAGCAGAGGGTTTGGAACTTGATGAACCTTGAAGTTCCTTCCAACCCATGCCACTCCATGTAAAGTTCATAACTTAGAGGCCACTAAGATCCTTGTGTCATGCTTAGTCAAAGCAGTGAGCGGATCCAAGAGTTGTGAAAGTTTTGACAAACAAATAAGCAGAGACCAATCACATGCGCTTCATTTGTTTAGGAAAACAGACTGGAGAAGAAAACAAAATCAGCAGTTAAACCAAATGAAGCACAGACAAAATAGGACTTTTTTTCACCTACTCATCCTATTTAGAGTCTACAGACTGACTGTATTTGTTTTCTACTTTAGAGACTATACATGCCTTATAAAATCTTACTGGCTTCTAGAAGTACCTGAAAACTAAAGATACTTAAATGAAAATGTCCATATTGTTGGTATCCTTTTTATATGTATGCGCTGGCTTAACAGGTATCTAGGATGACGCTGTAGTTAATTGATCTAATTGACAAAGTTAGTGAAGGGTGATTTCATATACCCTGAGTATGAACTGCTGTTTTGTCAGCTGAACATTTTCTTCAGACTCCACTGACCGCTCTGACTAAATCCCCACTTCACATGTGGCTCACAAAGACCAAATAATATGGTTCTCAATCTCTCAACTGAATCCCATCATTAAATTCAGATTTTTCAAAGTTAATAAGGTCTGTCAAACACAGATTAATACCTGAAGTGTAAGAAATCCATCAATTCAAATGGGTTTGAACGTTTCAGCACAGTATATATGAAAGTTTACACAAGCCAGTAATACTACAAAGCCAATATGAAAAAAAATAGGTAACCCTGGGGAATATTCATGTTGCCTATCCTACCATGAGATGAACCTCTGGCAGTATCTGTTATTCCTACTGCAGGAAGGGTCTTCTTTATTTTAAGGATTCTCTTTGACCTCACTTATTACAACAGCTGCGAGCCACAGCAAGAAATAATAACAGTAATAGCTACCTACATGTCCTGTAATTACTAAAACATAAAAATAGACGAACGTAGCTCAGAGAGTGATTTTTTTTTATTATTGGAAAGTGTAAACATTCCCCACCTATGACACTTATTTTAGTAAGAATGTTTCTTCGTGTAGGGCAGATAATTTGAAAGGATGGAATTCAGAGGAAATATCACAGAGGATGGTATATTTCTGTAAGGCTTTATATAGATGGTACATAGAGTACAGATAATACACAGAGTACAAATAAGTAAAGGGTGGCTCACCTTTTACGATGGTTGAGGCTCACTAATGTCTCCACACAGGAGGGATCTCCAACAACAGATCCTTCCCTGGTGATGGTCAGCCCTTAAATGGGGTCTGGGAGAGGTGGAGCCAGACTCCACCCCTTCCAGTCACACAGGTACATTACTTTCACCTGTGCCCCTGCTGCTGACTCCGTGCTTGCCTCAGGTGATCAACCAGTGGCTCAGGCCATGATTCAACAGTTCCCATACACTTTGATTGGATGATTTTATTATTGCTAAGATCTGAAGAATGAGAGATACTTCTGCAAGAATGCTGAAGTCATGAATGGCAAGTCCAAGATAAATGGAGGCACTAAAATACTATCACTGGTAGAAGAAGCTTATTGGAAGAAAACTAGCTAAGTGTCCCATTTTCAAATAATCTACAGTTTTCCAGGCAACTGAAATAACTAAAAACATGAATGCTCTCCCTATGAGGTTACCTTCAAATTTTTATTTTGTGCTACAAATTACATTCTGGCCTTAAAACTGAATGCCTTTAATTTTCCTTTCTCCAGTTCAGTGAGCATTGCTTGTTTTATTCAACTTGTGGCCATATGTAAACCTTTCAAAGATAAATAGTACGAAATTGTTTGGAAGACTCCAGATGCTGAACAAAGAGCATGCATAATCAGTTCTTAGGTGATAAGTATTAACAAAGGTAAGCTTCTTGTATTGACATACAGTGCAAACAATGTTTCCATGGGTAAGTTAAGCTTGAACTTTATTTTGAAACTGAATGCTTCAGGAGCATGACAAAGACTTGTGGGAACAATGACCTGTTCTTTATGTAAAAAATTCAGAACATAGTTAACAGTCTTTCACAAGATTCAGGTAACTTTATCTTGATTTGTTGTAGAAGAAGATATGGGTTTTTTAGAATCACTAGAAATTTCTTTTGCAAGCAAAACTACTTATTTTATGAGCACCTAAGCATGCTTTCATATTACTACGTAACATCCATGATAAAATTTGTTCCAGTTTCTGCTTGTGCTTGGTATGGTGGTCTATGGTTACAGTGAATGTCTAGGAAACAGAGTAGTACCTATCTGAGCTAACTATAGCCATCTAAAAGTCGCATGCTGAATTCACAGATAGTAGTCCATGCCACAGACAGAGCTAAAGGAAAAATATCCACATGCTTAGGCAGTTCATCCCACTTACTTCAGACACTATTTTTATGGTACAGGATGAATTGCCAAGGATGATCCCCCGAATTTTCACTTCAGTAATCTATCTCAAAGGGAATCAGAATGACCAGCTTCAAACATTTCTAGCTTTTAAGTGGCTAACACTGATGAAAAGGTGAACTTTTGGTGACTACAAGACAACATACTTGCATTTAGGTCTGTTCCTCACAACACTTTAACACTCAACTAAGTTGACCGACATTTTACTTGTAGGTAAGCCTGAAAAGTCACACAATTACATTGCTATTTGCTAATGAACCTACACTTTTTTCAATAGGCTTACATGCCTTATACAATGATCCCAGTGGTATGCATATGATCTGGCTAGGAAACAAGTTCTCATTTTATTACAAAACCAGATTTTCTCTTACATTTCCTCTGTCCTTACCAAAATGGCATTCAGCCTAAAGGACAAGTTGGTCAGGTGAAAGCAATTGGGATATTTTGCACATTAAATAATAAATCATACACTTAAGCACATATTTCTCAGTGCTGATTTTAGGTGGACAGCAATTTCTTTGCTAAAGGAGAAGCTTTTCAAGAAACTGCAAATAAGTTAACAGTTCCAAGATAACCATATTATTTTTAAGAGGTAAAAACTTCACACATATCTCCACTTTTCATCTTTATCCTTTATTTTTTTATGTATTATTTTCATAATGATTAATTGAAATAAATATTATAAGAAGGAAAAATAAGCAATTCACAAGGGTTGATGTAAAAAAATAAAATGCAGTTAACCTGACAAAATTTAGGTTAAGAGAAGAGGTAATATGTACGAACCTAGACTGTATTCTAGTAGTACAAAAAGCAGCTAGGGAAAGTAGAGATTCACCGTTTAATACAAGAGGAATGGAATAAATAAGAGTAACAAAGCGTTTAGAATTACTTTCAGGACAAAAAACATTACTTATTAGATCAATAAGATCTCATGGACAGTGGAGTACTTGTTACTTCAGAAGATGTCTTTGAAGCCAGTTTGGATAAGTCACTGGAAAATACTAATTTAGAACATCATATACTCATGAGAAAAGAGACAAAGTGATCTGATAATCTTTTAGCAGAGCATCTCTTCTGTCTTTTGAGAGGCAACCAGACTTCTCTGTCACCTTTCAAGCAGGATCTCTACTGCTGCCACCAGAGCACTGGAACAGGCTGTCCAGAGAGGCTGTAGAGCCTTCTTCTCTGGAGATATGTAAAACCTGCATGGATGCTTTCCTGTGTAACCTACTGTAGGGAATCTGGCTTAGTGGTGGAGCAGGAAGGAGGGGGGCTAATGATTTTAGATTTATATCAATTTTCATTCAGAAAACCACTAGACTGATCTACCTTTAAAAGTTCATTCTCAAGACATTTTACTCAGTAGGAGAATTGTTTTTTGTAGGGAATAGGTTTATCCCTCAAATGACAATGTCTAATATTCATGCAAGGTGGTAAGAACTGTCACAGCTGACGCTTTGTTTAGCATTTAGAATTAGAGCAGAAAATACAGGTGATATCAGTGGAACTGGTTTTGGGAGGTTGCTCTGGTTTCCAGCTCACCTGTGGTTTTCTTACAGTGCTGCTGTATTCACATTGCTGCTTCCTTACATATCCAGATAGTCAAGGTTGGCTCACATTGCACTTCTTTTGTTTCTTCAATTCACTTACTGAATAGCTTCACCATATCACCCACCTAACCATTAGCATCACTGATTGATTCCCTTCTGGAGGTGTAAGTTTTACTGCATTTCACTGAATGACCAGTCACGTTCATAAAAGTACAGGTGAAAAGTAGCTGTTGTCAGCAGCTGCCAATCTCAACCAGCTGTCAAGTGCAATCAACTACCTGTTTTATCTTTTCTGCTGTGACCTGCAAGTGCACATTCCTCATACACAACAATCTTGTGGAAGCCATCATGACGAAGTAGTATTTGTAAGGTTTTTTGTACAAATTTAATGCAAAAAGAAGAGAAATATTACTACTACATTTATTGATGTCTTTAAACCCATCATGATGCCCAGAAAAGATGTAGGATATGTGTGCTGTGGGTCACATGAAGCTCACAAGCTAACAGTTAAACTACTTTGTCTTGAATACCTTGCTATTAGAGACAGACCCATCAGAAGCTTAAGATCCAAACAATTTATACCACATAAAGAAAGGAAAATTAACTTTCCTAAAGTTCAGGCTTATCTCCAACCGACATCTGGCAAATACAATTTGAAATGGACATTGCACTTACCCAAGAATATATTCACACAGGAGCCTGCAATAGTCACTGTGAGAACTGGTAATCAGTAGCAGAATCTTCCCAGCACTCTTCAGTTGTTTCAGCCACTTTTTTACAGAACTGGGACATCTTTGTAAGTATTTTTCTGGATGATTTTTCACTTCTGGGAAATATGTCCCACAGTCCTCTAAAAAATTAAAGCAAAATAATATATTAGCCAACTCTGGACGCAAACCACTTAATCTGTACAACAAATATCCTTTCATGTGCAACAATAGAATTTTAAAAAGGCAAAGCAAATTTTGAAGATTTCCCTGGGTTGTAACTCAATATAAACAAAAAACAATGAAATGAAAAGGATGTGTTGTAGCAGAAATAAGATTGTAATGACTTCTCTATTATAGAGTGTTCAGTTATTGTATTTGATGTTCTTTTAATCATGAGTAAATAATGCACATGATATAGGTTATAGTCTCACACAACAAATACTGATTTCCATTCCCTTTGCTCAAATTTTGGATACTGTTTGCGATTTAAAAATGAGTTTAATGCTCAGAAAATCGTAAGAATATGAAACTCGCAAGAACATTGTTCAGTTACTTCTTATGTTAGTACTGTCTGATGAATAACACTCATGTTAATATTACTGCTGCTTCACAACTAGCATTTTATCTGTGAAGAGCTGATCAAATAAGGTGGCAAAGCTCACAGGTATGTGGAATACCAGGAACAGATACAAAGAGAAAAAAACCAACTGAATTTCCAACATCAATAATACTGTTTTTGCTGAATATTGCAGCAACAGAATTTTGTAAATACACTTGAAATGCAAGATTTTAAAAAGTATAGACTAACATAAAGTTAGCAGTAAAAACTGTCTCTTCATTAATATCATATCAAGTACCTTGGTATAACCCATAGCCACTGTATCAAGATGTCAAAGTAATATGAAAGTTAAATTTTTTGCATTATCCCTCTGACTTGTGCTTCTACTCTGATCAAACCCTCTATAATCAAAACTGTCCAGCCAGTTAAAGGTCTAACAGGAAATATAGCAACGCATAAACAGAAACAATACCAAGTGTTTGGTTCTCAGTCTGTGTGTGTTATAGTCTTATGAACATTGCCAACGTGATTATTTTTCTTTCAGCATTTGTTCTATATGCAACTGTCTGTGGTCAACTTTGCTGAATGATTTAATAAATCCCAGACATTACTTAGCTTTCTGGTATGTGAATAATGCTATTTTCAAGTAAGAAAAAATAAGATTTAAACCACTTGAACTTTAGCTATTTAATGAGAGAGAACATGTACAGTTGAAACAGCAGTATCAAAGAAAGGCTGAAAGATATATACTGGCTGCTAAACATAATACCATTTTGTGAGTTAACACATTCAAGCATCTACAGATGGCAGGAAAAAAAGTCTCCCATAAGGAATTTCAAATTGGATGTCATCCCTGTAGCTAGACAGGAGACAAAAATGTCTTAATCTGTACTGTGACTCGACAGATTCCCTTTCAAAAGCTACAGATTGGACTGCTACATCTCAGGAATACCCCTTAAAACAAAATCTATCAAGTTCTAACCAAGCCACTACTTTACTCCATAATATTTAGGTCAAGACATGTAACAGTCAGGGGAATATAAGCATGCTCCTGCAGCTAGCTCCATGGGATACCACAATGTTTGTCTTGAGAGCTAGCCAAGAGCATTGGCTTTTTTCGATTAAACAAAGCAGATCTACAGAGGAAGGTTTCCTGTGGAAAATGTTTTTACCCCCTCTTTCCTGGAACATACTGTTTGGGACCAGCAATAATACTTTTAGTAGCAGAAGATGCCTTTCCTCTTCAGAGTTATCATTAATAGCTGTATTTCATGAACTATGCTATGGTAAGTCTTTTTCTTTCCTTCCTTCCTTTTCTTTTTTTTTAACAGAAAATATACACTACACAAGAATGAATGGGGACACAAACAAAGCAGTTTTGGCACTATCTCTCATGGGTTCAAATAATCAAAGAAAGATGGTAAAGTTCATTTAAATACACATTGATCTTTTTACCCTGAGGGAAGTGCAAGGGCTGAGGAAGACACCAGAGCCAGAGTCACCTTGCTGGTAGAGTTGAGAATGTTTAACTATGTGATGGAGAAATCAGCATCATGTTAAGTTTTCATAATCAAATGGAATGATTTGATGGTGAGAAATGAAGCATTTTTTCCTGATTACTTGTTATCACTATATCACATGCTGCACTTTATTTTTCTTTAGAAACACCTTAAAAGTGTAAAAAAAATAATACAACTCTACAGAACAAAGAGTCAGTAAGCTATCAGAAAATAATCAATTTTATCTGTGCTAATACAGGAGAGGAGAAAGAAAGCTAACTGTAGTAAATGGTTTTGTGCTACTGTCATACAACTCTCTTCCTGAAAAGCAGAAAGGTAATTATCAGACAAGCACCATTCTTGAGAAGTAAGTGATGTGTCCAGCCTGCAGTAACTCTTGAAGAGCATAAAAGTTTAAAAATTCCCTTAAAAATTCAACTATGAGTACCCTTCAGAGAAGCTTCGGTGGCTTTCAAATTCACTATCATAAGAGGACTAATGGTGACCACTAGATCTACAACTGACCACTTGCTAACTGCAAGCTGCCTAAAATAAAGTCTACACAATTTTATCCATTTTATAGATACAATTGAACATGTAGCTACATGGATACTGACATATATTAATACGTACGCACAAATCAGTGAAAGGAAAACACCTTTTACCTCAAACGTCGCCATCTAGTTTGCAGATATTTATATCCATGCCAAAGCCCACACTAGTAACCTCTGGCTCTTTAGCATTGTGAACAACTTCTCAAAATGTAAAAGAAAAATTTAAAAAATAAAAGTGGAAACAAGAGGACTGTAATTATCAACTTAAAAATCAATATATTTACCCTCATATGACTTAATAAAAGAACATATTCCAGTGATATGGAGCAGGAAGCAAACCTCTATGCATTTCATGCACAACTTTGTAATTTATTGCTGTTGCTCTGCATTACCAGGGAACAAATGCAGTTTTTCAATTTCCATTCTTGTTTCTAAACACCTTTGTGAATTCTCTGAAATACAGAGAATTACAGCTTAGGATAACACATTAGCAATTAACCTCTGCAGGGATAGATAACCATCTTTCAAATACCTTTCAAAAATAGTAATTGTCTTTGCAGTTCATTAGATATCTTTTATGAAAAATTTATTTCATTTTTAAGAAGAAGATAGAAATATAATCAATTAAAAGGTTGTCTGAAACTGCCACATAATAAAATGCTGCCAGAAACTGCTTCAGACCTTCTTATCTGATCTATTTCATGTCATGTTTTCTAAGTAATACGATTTTCTCTATATATATTATCAGAAGTTCCTTTAGTGTCTAGCTTGGGGTTTGTTTTTTTCTTGTTTAATCTGATCTTGATTGATGATTGATCAAGATGTCCTTTGCATTTCTTGCCATTTACATTAACTTCTTGTAATACAGCTGTGATTATAAGTGAGATGGGAATTGCATATAGCTGGAATGTGAAACCTTTAGACCAAAAACAGAAGGATCTTGCACAATGCTTGCAGGGACTGGTAGAAGCCCTTACAACAATGCAGGCTTTAATCCAATCACCCTCTTCTAATACAGTCACAAAGTTATATTCAGATATCCTATTTGATACTCCAATACAATACCTTTATATGGGAAAACACAGTTCTTACTTTCTCTTTACTACAGCATTTTTCTTTGTCAGGGTCAGTTTACACCCCACTGGTTCTAGATTCCTTTGGGCTCAAAGTCTGTAATTTGTATTGCTGGGACAATGCAGTTTTCACTCTTAACTGTTGTTTGGGTTATAAAAGAGACAAATGTTGAAGAGGTACAATTCTGGCAAGGTTTCCATCCAGAACTAAAACAAAGAACTATGGTACATTTTTCAGGATTGTTACTAATTCTAAGGGGCAGCTACTTGATTGAACATAAAAGAATTTAACCACTATTTATATGGCTTAGCTAAGTAGAGAGGTATGAGGCTGAAAAAATTCTTAGAATTCAGCCAAGAAAAATAAACTTTCAGCTGCCAATTTGTAGCTCGTATTTAGTGGCTTTATAACTAACTGTTCTTACAAAGAAAGTAGTATTTGGTATGTGACTTTACTCTGTTCTAAATTCAAAGGCAATTTGATTGCTTAGCTATCAATATCCATAGCTAGATTCTCTGCAACCCTGAAGTGAGTAAGAATTCATATCTCTTTCCTAATTTTAGTGTGAATGCAGGCTTGTACGTAACAGTCATTTATTTGACAAACAGAGGAGTTGAAGTAAATTCTTACTATATATAAATGATGATGCAGACAACTATGCTCATTGTATACTGCTTTCAAATATTTTGTGCACTGCCTTTCCAGTGTCTTATAGCCCATCAAGTTCTTAGAGTGAACACAAAGACACTTCTTTCACTATTGATATTGGCTTCTTTTTCCTTCTAAACATTTCCAATATCTAAAATGAACATCGAACAGTTGCACAGGAGAACTACCCTCATTACAAAATAACTTGCAAGATAGTTTCCTGCTAATGAAAACAAGTAGAGGGGAAAGAGAATGTTGGCTAAATTTGCATTAGACAAGTCATTTTCATCTCCTTTCTTTTAAGACGGAGTAGGAAGAGTAGCAGAAGCAAAATGAGAGGCAGAGAGGAGGAAATGTTAGCATAAAGCAAGATAAGAAAGAAGAGTGATGTGCAAAGCAGGAACGATGGAGGAAAATGTTACATTCTGGAGGTCTGGCCTCAGGCAGGTATCAGGAACAGAGAACGGTAGGAAGCAGTAAATCATCCTTCCCTTTCCCCCAAAAGACAGAGATGTTTAAAAACAGAGATAAAGGATGCAAGAAAGGAGGTTATAAAGAGGAAAATGGCATAAGAGCAAAAAAAAGAAACAGACATAAAATATTATGTTCCCTGCAACTGCTTCAGTTCCTCGGCTGAGACTGTGCAGTTCCTTAACAGACCAAAGGTTTAAACACCCTGGCCTAGGAAGAATACTAGCGATTTAGTAGCTAGTATTAGCTTAGTTAGCTAGAAGCAGACAAGAAAAGATGGTATTGAGTTCAGATGTAATGGAAATATTACCAAATCTGTTTTACAACTGAGAAAAAAAAGAGAGACAAAATGTTTCAAGGACAGAAGGGGGAAAAAGGAATATGTCTAGGCTGGCCATCAGAGATCACAAATTCCAAATGACACCCAGGTGGTTCACTGCCCACCATGAGACTGAACTTGGAGTACAGTCATAGAATCACAGACTTGCAGGGGTTGGAAGGGACCTCTAGAGTTCATTGAGTCCAACCCTCCTGCTAAAGCAGGCTCCCTAGACCACGCTGCACACGTAAGCGTCCAGGCGGGTCTTGAACGTCTCTCTGAGAAACATTGCTGACTACAGGTCTCAATGAACCTCTACTTGTCAAAGCTAAGAACTGTGTGCCTGGATATATGAGTGGCTGCCTAAAAAACTTATCTTTCAAATGACTCTCGAATGTAGAACAGAAAGGCAAAGAGATGGGAAAAAATGACACACATCAGACAGAAAAGAGGACGTAGGAAATAGGAAGATAAATGAAAAGTAGGCCAGTGTAAAGAATGATAAGTTTTAGTTTATTAATAATGTGTTTCCAAAAACCTCTATCAGCATATTATGTGAAACTGAATAGAAAACTCTTCTCCTGATATTCTCAGAAAAGTAACTATTTTTAAGATCACAAAATGAACTCTTTGGATATAACACTTCAGTTTTGAAGCAATCATATATTACCAGTGGAAATACAGGATGGTCTGATTGCCTGATCCTTCATGTGCCTCTTTTATCTGTGTAGCTGCAAAAACAAATGTTTACAGCTCATGTAATATTAATGTTCTCAATATTTCTAGCAACATTCAGCTCTGGTCAGGTAGAAACAGAATTGCTAAAATACTTTATTTGATAAAATAAAAGACTATTTTCCAGTGGTGACAACTCCATATGTTCACCTTGATTAATTTTGAGGGGGTGACTATAAGGTAGAATTCTGTGGTAGGCTAGAGAAAACACGACTATCTGGATTAATAGTGACTGTACGGTTATATAAATATTTAATATACTGAGCAAAACACCATCTCTTCAAACATTTAATGGTCACTTCCTTTTCTACTTGTTTTCTACTCCTGTGGCCTATGAGAAACTGGTTGCAAAAAATTTAACGCTCTGGGATCTGAAGATAGGTTTCAAACTAAAAGGCAGAATACTTAGAAATTCTCTGAAGGAAGCCAAAACCAGCTGTTGTTACTCTTGGGCAGATAGAAAGGCTGGTACATATTTGATGCCTGTTAGGCTATATTTTGAGTCAACTCACACAGTTAAAATATATTCTTTCATAAAAAACAACAACAACAACAACTAAACAACTTAGGACAGAAGGAGGAAATAGTTTTTTTTCAACTGAACAGTACAAGAGAATACAGTGAAGAAGGTGGGAAATGGATGTTGCTGTGGTCATAAAGAAATGCTGGCACCCAATTTGACAGGAAGTCGTATAGAGTACATTTTTATTTATACAGCTGATGAGGCTTACTTGAGTGCATTGGCTTGGCTGAAACATGCTGTTACACTTGACATTGAAGTGAAATGCATAATAATGAAATAAAGCACACACCATATGTATTTTGTAATAAGAGCACAGGTTGCTGACAAATCTAAGAAACTAGAAGTCCTACTCAGCAGTCCTGCTCCACCAAGAAGACATTACAGGTTACTCTTTTCTGTACGTCCCAAATGAAAAGGGCTCCAGAGAACTGACAGGTACTCAGAGGCACTTACTACAGTAAGAATTGGGTTCAATTTCTCATAAATATTTTTAGTGGAAGTACTAGGAGTTTACTGGAAGTAGTAGCAGTTTACAGGAACCAGCAGTAGTAGGAGAAGCAGTTTAGTGGACAGTAGTAATAGTAATTTACAGTCTCTAAGAAGCTTGCACAGCAGCAAGAATAAAAGCCTACATCTGTACTCAACTGTTTACCATACAAACAGTTAATCCATACGCTACTGGAAAGAGAGACCAGCTTTTCTGACTAAAAACTCATCCCTTGAGGCATTATTTATCATGTCCAGTGTGCAGCTGATGCCATCTAGCGACAGGGGACACCACCCACGAGGAGGAACTCATCCGACCTAGGGGTGCAGGAGGGCTGCTGGGTGCGTTGCACCTCCCCTAAAAGTAAGGGAGCCCCACTGCTGCCAGAATGATATACAGGGATGTCTGGAGGCCAATCCCACCCAGAAGCAACGACCCAAAACCAGCAGCTGCTAGAAGCCACGCCACATGTGTGCAGAAGGCTCAGCTCCTGGCCATCTGGAAAAGACTGGATGATTTGACAGCTTAAAGATAAAGCTGAACAAGAAATAATGCCAGTCTTCAAGCACGTAAAAAGCTGCTTGGAGAAGTAAAAAAAGTAAAAGGGAATAATCTGTCCCCTGAGACCTAAGTCAATGAGTCAAGAAGCACTGAGCTTATGCCTCCAAAAGCAAGACAACAAATGTTCTAATTTTAAGAGTACTGACGCACTGGAAAAGTTGCCTCACAGGTTTTATGATGTTCATAAGTGCAGGTTTTTAAAAAGACACTGGACGACTACCTGCTACGAAGAGAATACCTAATGCATCCCTTTAGCAGTGGTGAGGCCAAAAACAAGATAACTTCTATAGTTAAAGTACTGTGATTACTTACATATTACAGATGAATGCGCAACCCATTCTCCACCCATTCTTTAATGAGTGGCACTAGAGTTCATACTTATCCACCTCAGGTCTGGGTATTGATGCCTGTGATTATGTCAGAAACAACATTTGCTTGTAGGTCGGTGAAGAGAATGAATGCAGAGAGAAGCAGCAATATAGCTTTTGACTTCTTGCTATTAATAACATAGTTTTCACCAAACTGACCACTACACAAACTAAGGGGCTGTGCTGGTGAATTTATCAAAACAAAGGAGAGATACACACAGAGATTTCACATTATTTCCATTGCTGACAGCCTCTGTCCCACTGGTGGCAGCCAATCTGCCATAGCAGGAAGTAGGAGAAACACTGAGTTTCAAATGTCCTCTTTGGAGCATAAAAACCCTGTTTATTCCTTTATAGTGCTACCAGCTTAAGAGTAAAAAAACAAAAACACACTTACTGTCTAGAGATTTAAAAAGTGTCAAAGTCTCCATAAAAATGTTTATAAAAATTACAAAACACAATTAACTAATTTTGTGCAGAGTATATCCAAAAAGTTCGTGTTGAGTTCATCCCCTGTAAGGAGAATGGAAAAGAAGAAATCATTTAAAATTATACCTAAATCACTGTTGGAAAGGATGATGCCTGTCTACAAGCATTCTGGAGGTTACAGCCAAGGGAAATCTACATGAAAAAGTTAGTTAAAAAAATCTTCCATGTGCTCCACCTGTGCATTCATCCATTCTCCTAGCATTCATTATTCTTCTAGCTTAAGTTTTCTCTTTTAATATTATCTAAACAAGGGCCAAAAGATGAAAAGTGAACTTGTAAACATCACTTAATGTAAAACAGGTCCCCAGTGCGTAGTGGCTAGCTGAAATTAATTCCAAGAATGAACATGAGGAGGAAAAGGGATTTTATAAGCAGAATCGTGAAAGAATCTTATTTTTAGCTCCTAAGTTTCCCTAGTATTCCAGATTTTTCCTCATTCTACAACAGGATAACACACAAGCCCTTAAAACAAAAAGAAAAAGAAATAAAGGAGAAACATTCATGTGCACACAAACTGGCAGTCGCTTACAGTGCATAAGCCTATTTTGCAAGCCAGGCAGAAGCACTGTCTCTGCCTTGCTGGAACATGGTTCCAGTCTGCTGAATCCTGGTGCTGACATGATTTTGTTTTTGTGCTTTAATCTCACTTATCTGACCCTCACCACTTCATATAGCAAACTTTACAATACCTCTGCATACAGGCATCCTAATCATCAAACCTGGAATTAGCCTTTGGTTCTATATTTCAAGCTCATCCACTGGAAATCTCAGTTAGACCAAGATTACAACCTAAATCTGGCAAAAAAAGTTATCATGCGAATTCATGCCCCATAAATGCCTGAAGGATACTTGCTATGTTTAATCACTCCTTTTCTGTTATTTTGATTGGAAATGAATTGTTAATTTGAAATAATGCACTCTCATGGCAAGTTCCACTGCCATATACTTCTAAGAAATATCTCAGTTTTTATTCAGGTTTTGTTCCTGTGAGAGTTGAAGAGATTCTAGCATGAGTAATTCAAGTTAACAGCAATCTAGCATGCAAACATCAAGAAACAAGCATTAAAGCAGCTACATTTGCAACTAGGATACTGAAATTCAAACTTTTGGAACTGTGTCTAAGGGCACTCTGGCTCTAAAAGAGACATCTTGCAGGAAGTGGATGGTAACATACCTGAGATCATGTATCGGGACAGACCTCTTTGTTATTTCAGGCCATTAACAGGCTCTAGCAAGCGGGAAATCTTGTCTTTCTGAGGCCATGTCTGTATGAATTTTTACAGCTAGTAGCAGGAAGATCTGGAAATTCAAGGCAATCTATGTTCTTGATAAAAATATTTAAGTTACTATAGAATTTCTCTTACAGTACAGTACTGTCGCTGCTCCTGTTAACACAAATTTTACAGCACTCAATCTCTCAGGTCTCTTCAAGTCATATATTAACTTCTTATCAAGCGAAAATCCATGTCTTTATTCATTTCAGAAGTGAATCTGCTTGTGGTTCATCAGCTGCAACAGCATACAAAAAATATTTTGTTGTTGGAAATGATTCTCTCTTGCAAGCCAACAATCCCAAACTGATTACCTCTGCTAATGTCAATTACAAAGGACGTGAACTAACATACATATTTTGAAAACATGTACATTAATTGGAGAGCTTTAAAAGCATCACAGAATGTATTGTGTCCCCAGACCAGCAAACAACAGCTGGTTGAGCTCTCCTTCAGCGCATGGTGACAATGTCCTAAAGCTCAGCCCCTGCACTGCTGAGCCATGGGTGGCTCACACAGCACTACGCTCACTACAGCACACACTCACTACAGCAGTGTCCTCCTTGGCATCTTCCTGCTGTGCTCCTGGCAGGTGAACTGCAGATGGAATTGCCATGGGCCTTTACCAACAGCCCTGCCACCTCTAGCAAGGAAAACAGTACTGCTCCTCATATCCCATGGGCATGGGGCTTTGCCTATGTGACCTGGGATTTATGGAAGAGAAAGACTGTGGTAGAAATTCACATTTACAAATGTGGCATGCTCAAAGTATTTGGTAGATGCAGTTTCCGCATAGCAACAAACTCTTTCCTGAATGTTAGGAAAAAAAAGGATGCCACACAAACATAATCACAGAATCGTAGGGGTTGGAAGGGACCTCTAGAGATCATCGAGTCCAACCCCCTACCAAAGCAGGTTCCCTACACCAGGTCGCACAGGTCGGTGTCCAGGCAGGTCTTGAATATCTCCTGAGAAGGGGATTCCACAACCCCCCTGGGCAGCCTGTGCCAGTGCTCCGTCACCCTCACCGTAAAGAAGTTCTTGCGCACATTCGTGCGGAACCTCCTGTGCTGCAGAACAGCTCTTGTTTTCCAGAGCGTAGGACTGAATACTAAATCCCAAGAAAGCAGACACATAATGCCTGCTGTTTCAGTTTCTAGATTTAAATCCCTGCTCACGCTGAAGGCAAAGACGTGAACAGCACTGTTTGCTTGCACCTCTATGCCTTCTCCAATAATTAGAATTAGCATTTTTCATCCTTCTTCCATTATTGTTTGACTCTCAGTTGAACATTACTGTCACTTTCTTCTGTTTATATCATGTACTATAAGGTCCTAATTTTATTACCTCCTTTCTACTAGAATATATGAACTAAGCATGGAAGAAATCACTACAGTAACAATGGAGTACAACATACAGCCTTCTTATCATTATAACACTTAAATCAGGATAAATCTCAGATTATATCAGCACTAGTAGCTCTGTTGTAATTGCTTTTTAAAAGAGATTTTCCTAGTGTATAAGAACTTGGGAAAAACAATAAGAAATATAAGCAAAAATAACGTTTTATTTTGCCTTTAAAAGTGTGGAAATTTTCAAGCATCAAAAAACATTCGAGCATCAAATATATAACTGTCTAATAATACTACATCAGCTATCCTTACATGCACATCTTTCAGGAAATTAGCCCTGAGTGCACACACTGATAAAGGCTGTTACACAGCAAAATCTGTCTGTGCACATTTCCTGAGTAAGCATAAGATCTATTTGCACAGAGAGATAAATATACTTCTAAGGAAAATGTCATTATATCATTGTAACTACAAGTTTATGGGCCAGTGTAAACTAAATTGGTAACTCAAAGAAATTGTAAGTTGTTAGGTTTTTGTATATATAACAATTTTAGCAATCTTTAGAGAAATGACTACAAATTCTTATGTTCTCATGTAATTTCTAGACACTTACAGCCTTTTCATATGTAAAATTTCCAAGAAAAAGTATTGTTACCACTAATGGAAAAAGGAATACAGAGAACAGAATCTTTGAGACAAAAATATGTTTAATATATTTAGCTGTAAATAAAGACAACTGTCATACAGAAATCTTGCTCCAGGAGATTTCAAGGCCCCATAGGCAATGAAGAGTTACTATAATAAAAGGCATTGAAGGATTCCCAAATAAGAACATATGAGAGACATTTAACAACACTCTGCCATGAGATGGACAGCTTAGAACACAGAGTGTCAGACCAAGAAATAAGAAGTGCATTTTGGAATGCTACAAGTATGTAAGCCTGTTAGAACAGGTTGCCCAACGATGTTGTGGATGCCCCATTCCTGGATGTGTGCAAGGCCAGGTTGGACAGGGCCCTGGGTAGCCTGAACTATTATTGCTTGATCCAGCTTTTGGGAACCCTGACTGTGGCAGGGGAGTCGGAAATATATGATCTTTGAGGTTGCTTCCAACCCAATCTATTGTATGATTCTACATTACAAAAATTACTCAGAGATCTTCAGAAGTCTTCTGGATGTGATCCTGGGCAACCTGCACTGGGTGTCCCTGCTTGAGCAGGAGTTGGACCAGATACCCTCCAGAAGTCCCTTCTAGTCTCAGTCATTCTCTGATTCTGTGAAAATCATAACAGTAAGTTGTATGCTTCTTCAGTAGTATGAAGTATTCAATCACTGAAGTTAGGTGCGTAAATTGTGATTATACAGTTGCTTGTTAATATGTAATCTGTAATATCATTTTTTATAGAAATATACTTTTGTGACATACAGGCATATACTTGCCTTTTCCTGTAGTGAAAAGGTATAAAAAGACATACGAAATTGTCTTTGGATTTGTAGTTTTGCCTTCATATTCTTTCCATGGTTACACAGCCATATTATCTGTGATAGCAAAAAGTGATGCTATTTTTTTTCTGAAAATGCGTATTTTTTTAATCTATTGTTTATGTCAGTATCCTGGGTTAAGCCTGATAATCCAATTTAATGCTCTTAGTGTTCGTTTTCAATACTTGCTGCATGCAAGAAAGAAGATTTCTAATAAATAAAAAAGTAAGTGTTTTTGCAGGTAGTTTTTTGCACTGAAATAATTGAATATAAAGTGTCAAAGCTAGGAAGAACACACTACTTGAATTCAGTTGTTAGAACTTAAACTTGCCTTTTACAGAAGCTCAAACTGTGGTAATGCAATGGTATTGTTGGCCTGAATAACTGAGCAGACAATGAAGATGTTATAGACTGTTAGCAATTACAAGATAACCCAAATGGAAAAATACATGACAGAATAGAGGAATAAAATATAATCTCATAAGCGAGAACAAATGAAAACCATTCAAAAACAATCTGCTTTAGACAATTTTGGTACAGGCAAGACTGGAATAACAGTCAATATTCAGGTTAATTGCAATATGACTGAAAAATGTGTTGCTTTTTGAGTTGCCTGGATGTTGGTTGTTATTCAGGTGCTAAAGATAAATGCTCAATGCAATTACAACACTGCTCATGACATCAGTAATGTGATTGCAATTGTAAAATATAATTTATAATTATTTACAGAAATGCACTGCTAGAAAATACGAGTACAGCATCACACTCTTATGAATGGAAGCATACAGAAAGGATGCAATATAGATTTTATTGGGATTCGTATTTAACTCTGTCCTCTTTCATGATTATCTCACCACAATCATTGCGTTAATAGAAGTCCTTGCATTCTTGCACAAATATTTTTGCCCAAAGAGCAGAACTGCTATATAGAAACAAAAACTATCACCTAGCAGGCTAAGTAACTTCTGATGCTTTCTAGTTACATACACTTTGATAGCTGTGACACTTGAACACAGTTGACAGTATACTACTAGAAGATATTTCATAGATCAATAGAAGCACGCCGTGTAAGCATTTGTTTTTATTGCCACGGCATAATTTACACTGACTTGAATAGGATAAGAGTTCTGATATATTTTATCCTACCAGACATGATGAGTCTGAACATAAGTTACTGAAGTTTCACACATTCAATCGATACACGCTGATTTTGTTCGTACTCCTGCCTTCATTTTACTTTCTAAGGGAGTTTTGCAGGTTGTTTCAAGTAATCAAATTTGTTACCAATCTCATCAGTTGCCATCTGGCAGCTGCAAACTTACACCTGCACATCTGCTTTCTTTCCTTCCTTGTTTAGGCTAATGTTTTATTTCACAGTGGGGACGTGCGCATACAGAATCAGTCACTTCATCTCACCTAACAGGCAGTAACTTTCAATGCCATTTGCAAGGTCAGGAATGTGTGTCATATAAAACGCCAATCCAAAAACACCTTTCAGAGTGCCCATCTGGGAAGTTTAAACTCCTTCTTTCCAGCTTCTTTAAATGTCCTTTACGAAACAAAACAAAATAAAATGGATACAGAGATGACTGTGGGACTCCAAGACTGGGTAAAGCACTCCGGATTATGAAGTGCAGAGAACTAAACCAAAGAGATTACAGCATTTCCCCACAGCACTATAAGCAGCTTGTTTGAGTGAGTTACAATCTTGGGCATGCAAGAAACATTTTAATTGGTACATTCAAATTTGTCTATACAGTGTGTCTTGTATGTTCCTGAGTCAACTTTATTTCAGTTGTAAGCTCGTATCTCAGCTCTAACATCAGAACTCCTTCACTACAGCTCATTACCAGAAAATAAAATTAGCTTATTCAAAGTCTTCTGCCATGTTCAGGGCAGAGAATGTTTTGTCCTTCCAAAATGTCATAATGTGAAATATCAGGTTCTTGTGTACTAAGTAAGAACTGGTCCATAACATGTTTGGTGTCGATAAATTGAAGCAAGACTTTAGTTTTCCATAAACTGTATGTATTCTGATAACCATGTTCTATATTATGCCAAAAATGCAAAGTTAGAAATTTCAACTTGGATTTACATCAATAGTGTTGTCAGTAAGGACATCTTTCTGAACTCAGTCAGAGAGCATTTAATGTGTACAATAACCTACATTAACTCCTATATGAGAAACAAGCAGATTACTCCAAAAGTAATGCCTCATATTTTGTTCCATATAAACCACAACAACTACAAATAGCACAATAACACCATTTGATAGAGTAAATTCTCTGCTATAAAATACTATTTTCAACATAGTCATCACCATTAGCTGTGCCTTTTTTTGCCAGTTATGAGCAAAAGCCTGCCTCCCATGCTTGTAAAAATCTGCACCAGTTAAGACGACACACTGCTGCTGTCACCACTGCTGAAATGCACCATCCATTGCTTCCCTGTGCTCACATTCACTGTTTGGTCTCCATAAATGTTCAGTAAGTGCCAATGAATGTCGATGGATACCACTTTTTTCCACATGGAGGAATTCAATAGCACACCATTGCTTCATACGCACTTCCATGTCAGACACCATTTTGTCAGACGGCCCCTATGCTGCCATCTGCCAAAAGGCAACAAAATGTAATGGAATATTGGAGGGGAAGTTCAACCTCTACTGCCACATCACCAACATAAGCCTCTGACATTGTGGGCCAACATAATGACACAGGCATTACTTTCAGAGCAGTCCTTGTGTGTGTGTGTGTGTGTGTGTATATATATATATTTCAGTTCAACTTCGTAAGCAGACATCTTGGAAATACAATATAATAATATAATGAATAGAAGGATTACTTAAAAGGAAGATGAGACTGACTTCTCAGAGGGCTCAGTGTTACATGGGAAGGTAAACGCACTGCTTTCTGTATCCACTGCAGTGACATCTGAGTGTTTCCATGAAAATACTGACTGAAAAAAATTTTATTTTATCATAAGATTCTACTATAGTGTTACAAATTTCATAAAGAAAAGAAAAAAGCCTCATTAACAGGATGTGAATATAAACCTGTACACACAATTTTCTCCACAATAAATACTTTTCTTCAAGAACTGTCCTTTCGAAACCACCAGAGGGAGCAAGTTTCACAGAGATGAGAATGCTTTGCTGGTGTCTCCCGGCCACTAAACAGTATTTCATCATTTAGTAGAGTGTCAGATTAGAGCCAGATTACCTGGAGCAGCCAAGGATACTCCAGCGAAGCTAAGCTCTTCAACTTGTGAGGATATATGTAACAATGAAATATGAAACAGCACAAGAAGTTAGGATGTACTTCAGTTTCACAGATGGACTTTTGTACATTTTAAAAATCCTGTTACTGAGTATGGGATGAAAAACTAGTAACCTTGTCTTCACCTAAAAAAGATTACTTTAGTATAAAACAGGCTGTTAAAAATCAACTCAGACCTTTCCTTCACTGCACAAAGTTATGCATTCAGTTGTCACACCACTCTTAAGAAATGATGACAAAAAGCTGGAGAAATGAGCAAAGTCAAGCACAACGGATTATGTTACTTTGGAGAAAAAAACCAACATTCTCCAGTCATCCATTTAGAGTCGAAACCTAGAAAAGACCCAAAAGAAGCAGCCCTCAAATCAAATGTCTTTCTAATGATTCAAATTCAGAACCTGAACTAGAAACAGAGATGACCTTATTTCTCAGGAACCAGAAGCCAAAATCGCAATCTTCATATTTCACTACCCCCAATTTGGCCAAAATATGTTGCCACACTCTACATTCTGAGGTCCTGCCTTAAGGGACTGCCATAATTCCTGCTCTTCTTTTGCTGCTGGGGCTCTGCTCCTTAATGACCCAAAGACCTCTGAAATCTGGTTCAATCCTCCCATCACCTTTACCATCAGTGCAAAACTGTTCAGATTACTCATGGTCATATGTTTTGTTGTTTCTTTTTTTTACTTTTTTTTTTTTTTTTTACAATGCATTATTTTCATTTTAATTCATTTCCCTCCTGAAATTTATTATAGACGCTAAACCATAGCTCTCTCTGAAAATTCTGTTCCATATTTACAAAAAAAAAAAAAAAAAAAATTTCAATTTTCATCAGAGTTAATTTATAGGCACAGAGAAACAGGTTTATACATAATACAGAAAATAATCTTTGCTGGGATTAGATGTCCAAGAGCTGATTGTTAAGAGTATCTAGTATCCACAGAGGACAGATACGATTGTTGCAGTATAGAAAAGATTATTCATCTGCTTAATTGACTGAGTCATACAGATGTCTAAAAGTTAAAGCTTGATGGCATTTTATACAGCCTCTCACACCACCTGCTAGCCTTTCCCTTAGAGTCCTGACATATGATGAAAATCTTTCAGAAGTTTTCAAATAGATAACATAGGGAAATGCTCCCTTGGAAGCAGATTACAGGGACTCACAGGACAGCTCAGCACTGATACCGTGACTGGAGAGAAAGATGAACAGTGCTCATCAGGAACTACTGCGCTCTTTTGGGAACAACCTTCATCTCTGAGAGTAATGTACTAATTGTATGATGCCAGAATGGTGCATCCATTAGGCACTGTACTCACAAGAGCAGTGAGTACTGATTACATTATTATTACCATCATCAAAGACAGCTGAAGTTTAATCAGGTGTTAGAGACCAACTAAATCATCTAACTAAATCTAAAAATGAGACTTTTTTAATATTAAATCACATCAGGATTAATTAAGGCTCAGAGGCCTCAGAGAGAGAAGCCTCTGAGGGGCAGAAGAGCACATTTTGAATTTTGTTGTTTCTATATTGAAGTAGTACTGAAAACTAATTTACCATCAATTAATCTTCATTCAATTAATTAAAGATGTCATACATTACTATTTCTACTTTAAGGATTCCACTTCACTAGTGTGAATAAAAGCAGTCCCACAATGTTTCCCCAAACCTATTTTGCAGATGTTATAATCTAACAAAATCCAGTGGAGATTCCTAAAGACATAGTATTCGCCAACTCATCAACTTTAACTATCTATCTAAAGTAACATACTTAAAGGAGTCCTTTTAGAAGAATTAATGGAAATATTTTTATGCATGCTCCATCATCAGCATGTACCAAATTGAATACACAATAAATTTTTTGCTAAGGATAGGCTTGAAGTAATATATACTTTCAAGAAATCAAATGGCATTGAATAACATGAGGTACTGAAATTATATGATTTGAGAAATAAAACATTTCACAAAGTGCAGCAGACTGAGGAATCTTCAATGTTGACAAATTTGTTAAAATTTGTATTACAAACTGTTATGTCTAGCTGTTGGCCTGATCCAATAAAGTTACAGAAGAATTAGAAAGAAAATAGTTGTTTACTAAGTAACTCTAGCTTTTAATACTCAACAGATAGAGCTTTGTAAGAGCAACATATTTAGTGTGTGTCAAAACCATCCCTAAGTAGCTTAGAGACTTTAAGTGAAAACAAGTTAGTTTTGTTAAATTAATCATTCTGCTACCGACCATTTTTATATCGAAATTCTTAAAAGATTATCTGTCTCATTTTTTTTCATATCAAAGTAAAACTTCTATATAATTTTACACTTTTAAGTAAACCAGAAGTATGTGAAGAAAAACTACTCCGGTGCCTTTACACTCTAGCAGGACCAAAGGATTGATGGACACATCATCTTATTCCTCTCTGCTCCACCTGATGAACAATACCTGGTACAGAAGTAAACAATTCTTGATGTCTGCTTTCAACCTAAGAACAATTGGTTCAGAAAAGAGTAAGAGGAAGCTACAGGGCAAAGTCTGGGAAGGAAAGGAAGAAGGGAAAAAGAACTACTTCCGGAGTAAGTAATACTGATGAGGGAGCAGCAAAAACAGCAGAAAGCAAAAGTCATGGCATATTTTTGGAGCTGATCAATTTTGTATTACAGTAGCAAAGAGACTCATATTTCACTGTCTCCAAATCCTTTATGATCACATAGGAGAAAGCCACTAATCATCCTGGAGACTTGATCATTGTCCTTATGGAAAGAACAGGGTACAAGGACCAAGCATAAAGGATGACTAAAAGACAGTACTCTGAAGGATGCTCTATAGCTATGTTTAAGCTACTTGAAAATCCATCTAATAATAATAGTAAATAAAACAGACACTTCCTTATTGTCCCTAACCACCTTTAGGTAGCATTAGTAAGATTTCTAGTATCTGAAATCAAAGGGTTTTCCTATTTCCAAAGTACAGGCTGAAAAAGGGAAAATGTCCCATTATCTGGCAATGCGAGAGCTGCTGATGCAAGCAGAGCCTCATAACTGTGCTAGTACAGGAGATGAACACATACATGGAAAATGTCACACCTTGCCAAGTAACTTGACCTCTGTGACAGTGATCTCCACTTGTGTGTGGCAGGACATATGATTTGTTCTCCAAAATCCTACATACATATCTCAAATCCTGCATCATATCTCTCTGCTCATCATGACTAATTGCTGTGTTGCTCCTGCAATTGTTTAAAAACCACAGAGGTCCTGAAGTGTGATTTTAAGTAATTCAGAGTGAATATAAGTTATGGTTTCCTTGACTCTGTCCATGAAGTACATCCTTCTGCCTCTTTCACAATTATTTTGTGACTTGAAGGGTTGTTGTTGAGGTCATACTGTGATTTGAAATACACAGAGTTCCTTACAGAATTGCCCTTATGACTAGTTTGAAATGCTGAGTTTTGCTTTGTAGCATGTAAAACCTACAGTTCATGCCTGTTTCTGACAAGCATCTGCAGTTTCAGCTTCCATAACTGGTATGATATTCTTTTATCCTAGACACATCTTTTCACCTGAAGTACCAAGCTCTAGTGTTTGCAGGAATTCAGAGGGTTCTAAAAGTTTAGCAGTTTAGATGGGATGCCACTTATGTTCTCTTTTTCTTAGTATTAATGATTACTTTGTACAATTAGAGCTTTTATGTTTGCTCACATATTGGATACAGCGGCACTTTGGGCTAAGAAGGCTCAGAGCCAGCTTCTTTTCAGCAACCCTAACCCAACAAAAGGCCACAAACACCACAATGACCTCTGAGTAGGAAAGACTGCCAACAAAGCTTTTTCTCATGCGTCTTTTCTTCTGGTAGCTAATTTTGCTGTTATAGTTTACAATGAACAAGGCTCCATCACAAGACTGGTTTGCAGAGTCTGTAGAAGAGGGAACTTTTAAGGGATTGAGATCACATTTAAAAGTATTTCTTAAATACCACAAAGCTTCTTTCCCCTGCTTGCGAGAGGCAGAGAGGCCACTGTAATGAGGGAGTTTGTATTTCACCTAACCTTACTGGGTAAACTCATTTTATGTTGGATCACTTCATTTGCCCTTTTCGAACCCTACAGAAGAGACTGCCTGGCACCTACATATGCACGTGAGCTCCAGCAGTACCATCACTGCTCCCTGCCAAAACAGACCTTTTTCCATCAGTCTCATATACCACACAGGTCTCACAGTTCAACTGTCAGCCATGCAGAGACCACTAAATACTTGGCAGTCCAGCAAGCCTAAAATCTTTCCTGTTTGGTTTTGTCCTGGGCTCTATACAGCAAATAGATGTTACAAAGGTAGAGAAGACTTAAAGGATTTCAGCAGTGGCATTCATTCTCTTGGTTTTTATTTCTCCTGTTCTTGTTCTCCAGCCAGATTGTTTTCCTCTGAAATACACATTAATGTTATATATTGGCTTCCATGCTGGAAAGAGTATACATGCCATATCCCAAGTGACTGGACATACCTCACAATGTGTCCAAATTTACCGGCAACACAACTCAACTAACTTTCTAAAGACTGATGTAAGCTACCAGAGTGAAAATTTTGTGTTGAAGTAGTTATCTCATTTCATGATCCATTTTCTTAAAATTATTCTTATAATTCTGCAAAATAGTACAAGAACATGTATCATTTTTTTTCTTTTGAGTTTTGTCAGAAAATATTTAGCTTGTACTTATCTGTTTTTAAAGGAAGAATATTTGAAACTGTGTATTTCAGTTTACTTCTGATTCATATGCTTATTAAGAAGCATGTCTCTTTTGTCTTAATGTTCAATAACAGTTATAATGGAGCTGGCATAGCACAGAAAAATATAAATATCTCAGAGTCAGTTCCCTTATCAGATCCCATATTCCACAAATATTCTTTGATTTTTCACCCTGTTACAAGGCTGTGCTTCACCAACACTACACATCTAGTTTTGAAGAGCTTTATGTATTTGACTATAAAAATTCAGTCCAGTTTCACATTAGCAAGTAAATTTATATTTAGTACATCTCTGCTTTGGGCTTGTAAAGCAGTTTTACTAACATAGAACTATATAAACACACAAAAAAAGTATCTTAAAGTACCTACTTGATATAAAAATATGTACCTAACATTTACTATTTTAGGAGGGGAAATGTTTATATTGTTCAGCTTTTCAAAATTGATTTTCCTTATTTATTAATACAAAGACTGAAACAGCTCCAAGTGGTGATTTAGAACAACAACACAGGTGCTAAATCCGTAGAGGGAATATCACAGAATGTTAACTGATAGTGCTCAGCTACCAACTATCTGCTTCTGCTTAGGCTAGTTAATTAGGAAACTGAAGAACACCAAATAAATTCAAATATACTTACTAAAAAATTTCAAGCAAATAACTTTTTAAGATTTCACTTATACCAAGAAATCCTGAAACAATTAATTTATAGGACTTACTCAAGGACATAATTTTTTTTTTCCAGTTCATGAGGTCAGGAGTAAGTTGTTGGCAATCAAACAGACCTTTTATTATTGCTCTGTGGAATCCAGTATTTTTTCTTGAACTGTTTTCTTTTCCAGAACTGGGAAGTATTGGTTTCCTTCTCTCACTGCTAATAACTAAGGTGCGGCAACTCTGCTAAGTTGGTCAGAGGCAGAGAGACAAGAACAACGTGTGATGTCTTCTGCAGAGATCCTTTGCTCTAGACAATTTAAATATGGTGTAAGAGCAAGTCCTGTACAGGTCATCTTTAATAGGAAAGAGGTTTCTAGCCAGGGATTGTGGCTACCCTCAGGATTTCATTTAAATATCTTGGGAGCACAAATATAAAACTCTATTAACAGCTTGTTATATTTTAGCTTTCAATACCAAAGACCGAGCATGCTTTGTAATGCAGAGGAACAACTAGGAAATTGATAATATTTTTGTTTTTTAATGAATGAAATCTAAAGCAAACAAAATTTGGAACAACAAATACAAGTACAAATAAGGGCTCATCATCCTTACTTTTTTTATTCTTTTTTGCAGACAGGAAATCTAGACCTAAAAATGAATAAAACAAGCAGCAACGGCATTGTCTTACTAAAACGTCTTTTTTTCCTTCCTGTTTTTGATGTTCTAAGAATGTTCCATTATGCCATTTTTCCTGGGAATTAGAGCAATATTCACTCAGTCAGAAAATCAAAAAACGAATGCAGTTGCAATACAACCACATTTGTCTTTTTAATACCCTCACCAGGTGGTTTCTCTGTTCTAGCATCAATCTCTTTTCTTCATTCTCCTTAGAATAAGCTGATAAGACTTACAAAGTGACACAGGATAAAACCTAAGCTCCACAGACAGTTACATCAGTCTGTGCTTTAGCACATCACCAAATACATTAGGTAAGTTATGGGAAGGATCTTTCACATTTCCCTGTACACACTATAACCAAGTACTTTATCCCAGCATTATGACTTTGTGCTGGTTTCATTCTAGAGGCAGATCTAATACCTCATCCTTCATAAAGTTTGAGTGTCAGAGTCTTTGTAGAAAGTTTGCCAGGACAAAGTTAATGTGACAGTATTTCTAGAAACAAATTTTATCAGCACAGTGAATTTACTCAGCACCAGCACTTTATGTCATCTGGAGCTCTGGATCAGGCATTAGGAGCATTAAACCAGTTTCAGTTCACCATAGAACCTAAGAGCACACATTCAAGTTCAATATTTAGAAGGAAGTGCTTGAAGATGTTCAGACACAAAGGATTTTTCCAAAATACATCCTTTACTCTTGCATATAATTACACCAGTTTTGTTACAGGTATGGCGATTTTTACTTGCTAAAAATACAGACTCAGAAAGCTTTGCTTTCTTTGGACTTCCACATTGACTAACTTAATCTGCTACAGAAACATACGCAGGTGCAAGAAGAATGTTGGCAAAATCCTGAAAAGACATGAGAATACAATGAAGAGCAGAGCTGGGAGCTCCTGTTTGACTGCCAGTTCTTCCTAAGTAGATTTCCATTGCCTTCATCACGGTGTGAAGAAGAGCCAGAAGGTCCCAAAGCACTCAGTGCCAGTACTGATGAGCTCCTTCTGCAACAAGTCCTACATAAAAGCTCTCCCATGAGAAGCACATACAATCTCAGCTAGGTGACACTGCAATTGTGTGGTAAACAGTGAGAATGGTAACTTTCTCTCTGAGACATGGAAATTTACCATCTCAGTGAGAAGGGGAGAGTATTTTTTTTTTTTTTTTGTAAAACCCTAGCCTAATGCAATAACAGTCATTATGCAAATGCCAGTCACCCTACTTAACTCCAGAGCCTGACGATCTCTAAACCTGTGCAGTCTGGCAAGACTTCTTTTACAGCTGATGAAGACTGACGGGTGTTTCTAGTTCACTGTTCCTCCCATCCCAGAGTACACAGATGTCTAAAATAGATCATGTGAGTCACACACTACAAATGCCTGCTTCTTCCCTTTACTTAAAAAAGGAATCTAGACAACAGATGCCTAATTGTTAATATCCAGTGAAGAGCCACACGAAACTCTGTCTGGTCAGATGAGATTTGCTAAGTTGTGTAAATTAAACACAAGCAAGTCTAAACAGGAGACAGTAAAAAATGGTTAGGAAAGAATAAACTGGATTAATGAACACCAAATGACTAAAGCCATAAAACTGTATGCAATCTCCTTTTCCATTCTCATTTCATTCATTAACAGTTAATTTTTGACCATGTAGGTAAAAAAGACACCCTGAAATCTCAATTGCCTTCTGAAAATATCCAGAGTTTGGGAAAATAAGAGACCTTATTTTGAATACAAACTGTGGGAGAGGGCACAGACTGGAGAAAGCTAAGCAATTATATGTGGGGTTTTATTCCGTTTACTTGCATTAACTTTTCTTGTAAAAATTTGAAATGAAGTTGAATGGAAAAAAAAATAAAAATCAGGGTAACTGGCTGATGCCAATCCTAAATATCAGAGTACTGGATCCAAGGGGTAATAACAGGTGTTTCTCCTTCTTTCAGTAATTTGGTTTAAGAAGCTGGTAACACAGACATTTTTCAAAAGAGTCTCAGTGATTTCTGATTGTCAAGCAGAGCCTTCTTGCATTCAGCATATAGCACAGAGTATTCCTGATTCTGATGGTAATAGCCTCCTCTGGTGTCTCCAAAGGAGAACGCTGACCTTTATTTTATTACCAACTTTCCAAAACCTCACTGACTAAACATTTGAATAGACAATTTGCTAAACAATCCCCTTACTCTTCACTGAATACAATAAACAAATAAGTAAATAAATACAATTGCCTAAACTGTAGCCAGGTACATTGACAGAAAGATGTTTTGATTTAATACGAAAATATTCAGTTGTGATATTTCTTTTATCCCCTTGTTCCTCAAGACGTATTTCAAAATATTAGTCCTCTCAGGCAAAAAATTGCTAAGGAGACCAACATATCTGCAGTAGATTCCTGAATTTCTTTATTTCAAATCTTCTCATACTAGTTGGAACTTGCATCTTAAGGAAAGAGAAATCCTTTTATACAACGTCTCCAGATCCAAACAGACAATTACACCAGAAAAACTAGGAAAAACGTAGAAATACCACAGTGCAAATTAATGTGTGATCCCCAAAGTAAATGAACACCTTCGGGTCTCGAGATAACAACATATCTACAATCATAGACAATGCATAAGCATAGACAATCATAAGCAAAGCTTAAACATATTAACACACTTGAGTCTACTTACAAGTCTATTTTCATCTCAGAACTCTGAGAAACAGCCATCCCATAACAGATAAATTGGAAACAATTTTTTTAATGAAGATGTTACTTTGTTAGAGTATAAAATAAGTTCAAATAGTAACAGGATTTGGGCCCCCATCAGAAAATAAAAAATGACTGCAAACTCTTATTTTTATCACACCTCAGGTTTTGTATTAAGATTAAGATAAAATTTGAAGGAAAGAATAAGTAACAGCTTAGAGGTAAACAGACAATAGAATAAAATGTAAAATGGCTTCAGTAAAGGTCAGACTAGCCTGATTTTTTCCTTTGATAGGATATCTTATTTTCCAGACAAAAGAACTGCACAGGTAGATTAGATTTTATCTGAACTTCAGCAGAACACTTGATAAGGTGTCACAACGGAGATTATTAGGAAGACTGGAGAGAAGATTAGAAAAAGAGCCCAAGGATGCTAACTAAAGTTACGAACTGCTCTGAATGCTAGGCTGAAAACAAATTATTCCAACAGTTTTCCTCAAGGACTGGTCTTGGCATTCATCCTGTTAACTATTTTAACTTTGTGATTTCAGCCCTAAATAGAAATCAATGCAAGAAGTTGAATAGAAAAGGTGGGCTTTGCCAACATAAAGGAGGAAGAGTACCATGTGAAGGGAAAAATGGATTGAAACAGTAAACGGTAGGACAAAATTTAACAGAATAAATTACAGGAACTTGCTGGCAAAATGGGATTCACATCATGCAACCCACCTAAAAAACTTGGTATCTTTGTACCTGTTGAAACTTAGTGTATACAACAGAAAAATGTAAGCACGTGCTAGGACAGCAGGTCAAAAGATCAGCTAGCCAGCAGGTGATTCTCATCCTCTATTCTCCTTTAAAGAGATCCCACCTAGGATGCCCAATAAAAGAGGTATGAGTCTGTCTAAGTCCAGGGGAGTACTGTGAAAATCATCAGAGGATTAGAACACCTCTATGAAGAAATGTTGAGAGAGTTGGAGTTGTTTAGACCAAATAAGATAAGGCCTTATAAGATCTTGCTTACAAAAATGGCAGAAAAAGATATTTTGATATATATAATGATGAGTTTAAACTGAAAAAAGTTGGAGTGGATATAAAGAAGGATTTTTTATTATGAGGTTGGTGGAGCACTAGAACAAGTTGTTCTGAGATGCTGTGGATGCCCCATCTCCAGGGGGTGATCAAGGCCAGGCTTTAGGCAACTTGGTGTCTAGTGGAAGGTATCCCAGCTCATCATCTGAAAAGGTTCCTTCCAACCCAGGTCATTCTACAACTCCATGTAAACAGCTTTGCAAAAAAACCAATCCAAACATTGCAAGATCATGAACTATATGAATGTCACTAGATGTCCCTACAAGGGAGAAGGTTTCTTCAATTTGCATTATTTAAATGATTTACAAGTAGAGCAACATAAAATGATCTGGACCTCAAAGTGGTAATTTCAGCATATATGCACAGTTGTTGTTCGCAAGGAAGAGTATTGTTCTAGAATTTTAAGACAGATAATTCCTAAGTTTTGTAATTTCATCACCCAGAAAAAACTCAGTGAGCTTTTTTAAAAACCATAAAAATCAGTGTCAACGGTTTACGGGCAGGTTCGGCCTGGTTCCGTGGTGACTGGTGCAGGGGACCCACGGACCCATGCCCCAGTAAAGGGGAAGGGGAAAAGAGAGAAGGGAGAAGGCCCTAGAAACAAAACAGCGGTAACGATCTGAGGAGGAAAGCTAATTCACTAAATAAGATATCAGAAAGCAAAATAACACAATACAATACAATTGGAATTAAAGCTAATAAATCAAATAAAATGAGCAAGATAGAGCGTCCAATAAACCGAAGGCCTTACGCTAACGCTGAAGGCGAGACGGCAGCGAGCACCCACTGCTGAGTCCATCCCAAAGGAAAGAGAGCGTCCCGTGACCACAGACAGTTTTATCTCCCCCTCTGAGCGTAAATACGTAAAAACGCAAAGCATCACAAAGTCCTCTGGGGAATGTAGCTCTTCTTCTCTTCTGAGACAGGTACACCCAGAACTATCGATGATCCACGGAGCTGGAGCATTAACTCTTTAACTCCCAATACACCACATGATGTTATGATGTGGAATATCAATAATACAACAAAAAATCACAAAACCATAACAATCAGAAAACTATAAATCACTAATTTTTTTTATATATTTTTTTTAAATCTACAAATTGGAAAATACCTAAGACTAGCCAACATAAAGATTCCAGTATAATCCAAAAGAAGAAAATTCCAAATTTGATGTTGAAAATCAATCCCCAAATCAGGCATCATGCATAAGATATGTGGTGTATGCAATATTCAACTAAAGCATTTCAAGGAAGAAAAGTAAGAACAGGAGAACAGGTACAATTTCAAACCTAATTCTGCACTTCATGGTACTTAACATGTTAAAATTGCATCCTTATACTTGAAACCTACACTACTGTCAACAATATTTTCTGGAGGATGTTTTCCCATCCTCATGAGAAGAAGAATATTACATGCATTAATACCTAGTTACACGCAGTCCATCCTAGCCTACAGTAACTCATAGTAATCAGGACTCCTAGGACTTTTACGATAATCCCATATCAATTCCCACACAGTTATGTCATTTCGCAAAATAACTCCTGACTTAGCAAACTGAACTTGATTCTATTGATTATCCCTAAGGGTTTTTTTTTTTCAGCAAAAATAAGTTCTTGCAATCCACAATCTCTTAATTACCACAAGCCCATTTCATTCTAAAACTGTTTCTTCATACAGAAATGCTAGATCCTTGCACAATTGCAATTATCTGTTGAAAATTAAAGTAGCAGATTTTGTATTATATATATATTATATATATACATATATATATATATATTATTCCATCTGTGAACTTCATGAGGTGTTCCTCAGAACAAGTAGATTAGAGGAGCAGAAAAATGGACCACCCTCTAGCCAGGATCAGAAGTTCTGCTTGTTTTCTGCTCTCTGCAGAACTTCTCTCTGGGGGGAGGAAGAGGGAAAAGGGAAAGTCACAAATAAAGTGTGAGACCTTACCTTTAACTTGTGAACATAACTGAATGCTAAAGGCATATGCTTGGTTTATTTACTGAAGACATCATGCAATGTATCTAGTAACAGAACACCTCAAAAGTAAATTGAAATACTTCATAATGCCATATAAATTCTTTGTGGAAATTTGTGCTCTGCATTCCTGCCTAAAAGAATGAATTACAGACATAAATTCTGAACAAACGTACAGAAATATCTATCAGTGTGATAATCAAATGAAAATGTCACTTTAAATGAAAAGTTCCTATTTCACATGATGAACGTGACTCAGATAATATCATGAATTCTTCAACAAGTAGCGGTGTTCTCCCTAGAGCTCTAATGGAAACAAAACTAACACCCATTAAATTCACTATAATACTGTTTGTATCTAGGTACTCTTAGTAAAGAAGTGATGTTCAAATAAAATCTAACAGCGACTACTTGTGCTCATTTTATGGCACTGATTTCACATTGATCAAAAGGTCTTACTACAAAGGAAAGAGAATGTATGTTTAAATGTCAAGTATGGATTGAGAAAAATAGGAAACAAGTCAATACAGTGTTCGTATTGATAGGACTTGATATACGATAAATAAAAGGCCATTTAAAATGTTATAAAATTGTGATAGCTAAAATACGCTCTCTGCATGCAAGATTTACTGCAATTAATCAGTTTGTATCACTGATTTGGTTTTGGAGCTTTTTTCTAATATTACAGATATTGCAATGATGGGTAATTTAAGACAACCAACTAAATGGCATACATTCAGAATAACATTTTTATACAAGCTTTTTAAAAAAACATCTACGCTTCAGGTATATTTTTTGCCATGAAGATGGAACAGAAGGTGAATCTAAAGCTAAATCATCACACCTATAGCTAGGTTGGCGTGGCATTTCTGCTTCAGAATCCTAAACGAGTGACTGCTAGACTTAAGCCATCCAGTCAGGATTTTCTAGGCCAGATAGTTCTATCCTGATCAATTTGTTTTCAAGCCATTTTTCTTTTTAAAGTGTTTCAGGAAAATGGCCTAACCACTACCACAAATATAAAGAACACAAAAAATTTTGTTCTATACAAGAGCAGTAATAAGAAGAAACTCCTACTTTTTTCAAAAGTAATATATAGTATAGGTCCTTAAAATTTCTGTAATGAAACAGGCTGCCTCTTAGTGTTAAAGTGTTTTATGTTTCAGTAACAATCTAAAATACATGCTTCTGAAATTTGCATTATGGATTTAGGCAGTTATGTTCCCCCAAGATTCCATCTTTCCTGTGACTCTTCTATTCCCACAAAGCAATTCTGTGCCAGCTGGACTAGTTCATTATTCCTGTGCAGAAACTCTACACACCCTGTTCCAAGTGTCCTTAGCCTGCGCAGAACCTTGCCTGCAATTCCTTCCCCCTAGTAGAAAAGCAGTATCATGCCACATCCATAGCTGAAAGGCTCAGTTCTCAGTTACTCTGGTAATCAGGAGGAGAAGAAAATCCCAGAAAAGATCAGTCTTGAAGAGCACTGGGAGGGGGGAATTTGCAAAGAAATAGACATGGGAACATAAGACCATGGGAATATGAAAAAGAGGTAAAAAGAAAGAAAAGATCAACTACAGAACTATAATTTATTCCATCCTGGTGCCAGCCAAATTAAGTACCCTAAAGAAACACATGAAAAGTCAAGGAAAGTGCATTCAAATAAAATAAATTAATTCATCTCATATCTGGGATTCCATGACCCAAGCGCAGGACCTTGCATGTGGCCTTGTTGAGCTTCTCACATTTGTCCAGGTTCTTTTGGATGGCATCCCTTCCTTCTGCTGTATCAACTACATCACTCAGCTTGTTGTCATCAGCAAACTTCCTGAGGGCATACTCAATCCCACTGCCTAGGTCACTGAGAAAGATGATAAAGCACATCGTAACTCTACTATAACTATAACGGTGTGTAAAAAACACTCAAGAGGCTGTAGATGAAAGAGGCACATCACAGATATGTCACAACAGTGACTGTGAAAGACTAAACTGCTTCAACCAAGGGATATGATAATTTACACCATCTACTCTCATCTTCAAGATTTAGTCTTAATTTTCTAATCTTCGTTTATTTCTTCGAGGGCTGTTGCAGAGATTTAAAATAATCCAAAACATGTAGTTTCCTTCCAGTTATAGACAAGAAGTTTGTGCTGGATGTAAGGATCATACAAGAGAGATGTTTTGTCAATAAGATAAAAACAAGAAAACAAGATAAAATTGTGATTCTGTGATGCACAGCAATGAAAGAAGCATTTAAAAGATGAAATACTCAAGTCATCTAAATCAGACACTTGAAGGAGTGGTAACAGAAAGGAGGAAAGAAGAAAAGATCTTAATTTGAGAATATTCCTTTGGATTCCAGACAATACTAATCCTTTGGACTTATGTGTAATTCCTTACTTAATGGGGAAGAACAATCAGATGTTATATCTTGCTAGTAAGTGTGGAGGATATTCAATAAGTGGAAAAATGGGTAAGAGACATGAAAGTATTTCTAAGACTACAGCCCCATTCTGAAATCTGAGTTTTACTACAATGTGAATATAGTAACACACATGGGAAACTGCCCTAACTTCTTGTCCTAAGAAGCTTTTTATTAATTAATTACAGAAAATATATTTTTTATACCTTCTAAGAAGCCTATGATATTAAAAAGACACACCAAATAAATTTCACACTCCTCTTTAATACAAATAAACAAGAAGCCAGGGATTATATCAAGCAAGAATTCACAGTCCCCTTCCACGTCTCATATAGAGCCATTTTTTTCTGGAAAACAAAAAATTACTCTCTCCTGGAACTGAATCAGAAGGCAGACTCGTCATTCAGTAGCCAGTATATGATTCAACTCAGCATTTCAAAAAGTGAGAAAGACCAAAAGTCACCAAAAAAAGCTTTTTGAATCAAGAAGCCTGAATCATTTCAACTCTTCTGAAATGCCAGCTGAGCACTCCAGTGAACCATGCCTGCTACAAGAGAAGCACCTCTGAGTTAAGAAGGCATTGACTTTCAGTGACAGCTGGCAAGCAGACACTCCCTCTTATCAAGGGACAGCCTTCATTCAACTGGAAGGTAGGAAAACATGCATTCCTGGAGCTAGACAATGTAAAGGTATTAAATCCATGATTAAAATACACAGCAATTACCACCCTCCCTCAGGAATATTGTTTTTAAAGGAGGTAATCCAATACGGTATTTTCTGAAGAGAAACATATCTAAGCACATAAAACAAGATGCTTTATAAAATATGGTTTTTCATCAGATTTTATGATTATTATAGCATACACTGAAAAGACTGAGCAATAAACATTACTGCAAGTTGGAAAAAGACATTCCATTCAAGTCTCAGGAAATGGTATAAAATGTTAAAATAGCACTAGTATTCCACTCATGTTAAATTCAACTCTGGAACTGCAGAATGATTTAGCTATGCCTTCAAATGTTTTTAATATTCCTTCAGGTAATGCATACAATCAGAAAACTACTTCTGCACTAATTAGCTAATTTCAAAAATTTACATATTAATATTTAAATAGGAAGCTCTGTCTTACTTGTTAAGCCCACTCAATGATGTATTACTTGTCTCCCAAACTAATCATACATTATATTTTTATTAGCTTGATAATTTAAGAGGTTGGTAACAATGAATATTTTCTGTGTGTTTAAAAGTCTCATTTAAAATATTTTAGAGAAGCCTTGTATAACAATAGCAGTTTGCAAAACTGCTTGAGCTTAACAAAAGCGTGTACTGCACAAATGTTGAAAAATTAGGTTGAAAACAAATACTTAATTTTTTTCAGAAATGTAGCCACATGAAAAAGTCTAAGAATAGGATTACAAAAACGACTGCCTTCTGGACACAGTTCATCACAGCATTAAAATTGAGGCTGCTGCACAGAAAACTGTATTTTTTATTTTTTACTTTAAAAACAGTAAAACAGTTTGAATTAATAGCTGGCATACCAGTTTTCTTTTTTTTTTCCTTTTTATTTTTTCTTTTTTTTTCACTTTCTAGGATTTTTTCTAAATCAATTTGGCCATTTTTAGGCCAAAATAAGAGAGAACACTTTTAATTCTTCACCTTTTTCTTAGTCTATGAAAATTGAGTAATTTTTAATGAACAAACTGCAAAGTTCTACTTCAAACTTCACTAATTGCATTATTGTATTATTGACTCCACTAAACTGAAAAACATTTAACATTTCAATGCCGTCTTCTGCATGGACAAAAATAAACTGTAAATGCAGATTCCAGATGATCCTCATCACACCAACTGCTACTGCTTCACTCTGTGAACACAGACAGATTTGTAATATTATCAAAGAAAAATTTAAAAATAATCTTTTTGGAGTGTTTTCAGGTTATAACTTTCCACAAGAGAGCCCAAAGTTGGCTTAGGAAGCCACCAACATTTTTTCTACTACCTTATCTTCACAGTTTGTCTTCCAGCTCATACTGTAAAATGCAAATATGGGTTGATCTTTGCCCACATGCTGCCTTCATACTTGAAGTTACACATGGTGACGATTTAAAAGAACAGACCATTCAAAATCATCAAGAGTACTTCACACCTAATCAACGCACAGACTAAAATAATATTATTTTTATGACTATTTTACTTTATATTATTATTATTTAATATCATGTTATATCTCTAGTGGTGGTGGTTGCATCCACTAGGCATCTTTATAGCTTCATTTATTTATTTATTTCTTCTCCTTTTGGCAGCTTCTTTGCCTCAACAGTTTCCTGGGGCAGTTATTTCTACAAGGTAATTGTACTGCATAGGAAACCATGCCTCTAAAGTTCTCTCTCCATATTCCAAATATCACAGGAATTGGAAAGGAAGGAATCTCTCAATTAAAATGGGTGTGCCAGAAATTTCTCTTTGATACAGCATGCAGACTTAAGACTTCATGGTAGGTAGAAGTTCAGCATGGCTTGCCATGGAAATCAATGATTTTGCCTTTTAAAAGCAGCTTGGAGAAAGAAAAATATGCATTTTAATAATCTTGGCCTCAATTATGTTGTTGTATGGATCAAAGTAGAATATCCTTAACAATTTCAGATAAAGAAAAAGAGAAACGTACCAAACAATATTGTATCCCCTGAACATAGCTATTGGTGATTGAGTTTCAGTTTCCCCTAATAGACAATTACTGAACATAATTTTGAAAGGTTCAACATATCTTCCGTTTGCAGCCTAAAAGATCTCCAAATGGTACCAGAGCATGTACCAGTTAAACTTTAAAATTTTTATTTATCTTTCACTTCTGCCACAGCTTATTGGCTGTGCAGTACCATTTACTCCAGTCTGTTACCCAGAGACATATTATTAGTGTTATTTAAGATATTACCCCATAGGGTTGGTTGACACAATAAAATATTCCTTAGAAGAATCTTAGTTTAATAATGATAACATTACAATTCTTGCATGAAAAATGGTCTATCCTTGAAGACTTTTTTTTTTACAAAACATTTTTCATTACGTTGCTGTTCATTACAATTGGTGTTTGGTGTGCATATATTTTTCACAGGTTCCATAATACCTCGTCATGTTTTGGTAATTCCCTTTCTATTTCTATAGTTAGTACTGAACCACAGAATCACAGAATTGTAGGGGTTGGAAGGGACCTCTAAAGATCATCGAGTCCAACCCCCTGCCAAAGCAGCTCCCTAGCCCAGGTTGCACAGGTAGGCGTCCAGGCGGGGCTTGAACATCTCCAGAGAAGGAGACTCCACCACCTCTCTGTGCAGCCTGTGCCAGTGCTCCGTCACTGCACTGTGAAGGAGTTCCCACGCACATTTGTGCGGAACTTCCTTTGCTTCAGTTTGTGGCCATTTCCCCTCGTCCTGTCACCACACACTGTAGAGAAGAGTCCAGCCTCGTCCCTTTGCTTCCCACTTGTTAGATATTTATAGATGTGGATCAGGTCCAGTCTTCTTTTTCCAAAGCTGAACAGACCCAGGTCTCTCAGCCTTTCCCAGTAAGAGAGGTATTCCCTGCCCTTTGAAGTACCACTTGCTTCCTTCTGACCTTGAGACAAACTGGCCCAGACTGTTCATAGTCATACTAGTAAATACAAAAAAGTAAAAAAAGAAAAGTTAAAATCCTCCATCGAAATGCCTGCTGTGAAAATTTGCTATCCTAGGAAATTCCTCAACTCCCTAAGTGCATTTGAGGATTCTGAGGGAGCATGGTCATCCATTTGGGCCAAAAGCATGATAAGGAGAGTACAAGTTACAAAGTAGACAATAGACTTCCGAGGTCTGAACCTGGGCCTTGGCATAGTTCAATTTACTAATACAGTTATAACCTACAGTTACTGTATCAATGACTTTTCAAAAGTGTAAATTAAATTGCAGATCACCTACAGCATAAAGGAATTAGCAATATCAAACTAACATTGCTGCTTTACTGAAATTATTGTCACAGATCATGAGCACTTTATGCTCTGCTCTGGAATGCCTGATGTGGTAAGCAAATCTTGCACCACAGACAGCCTAAATCACAGAATCATTGCATCATATCTCCCTGTTGGTTCTGCAATCATCTGGGACAGAAATATTCCATGCACTGTGGGAACCTCCTTGACCGTGTGTGCCCAGCAGTGCTGCTTTTCCAGGGTGACTGAAATCCCCTACAAGAACCAGTGCCTGTGATGGTGAGGCTACTTCCAGATGTCTGCAGAAGGCCTCATCAACTTCCTCCTCCTGATCAAGCAGCCTGTAGTAAATACGCACATCACTGTCACCCATAGTAGCTTGCTCCTTAATTCTCACCCATAAACTCTCCACTTGTTCATCATTCATCCCTAGACAGGGCTTGATACATTCCAGTTTTTCACTCACAGAACTACAACAGGACAGTTCCTGTTGTACAGGAACTACAATACCTCGCCTTGCTGGTCTGTCTTTCCTAAAAAGTACACCGCCATCCATGACAGCATGACCTTTCACTCAGCTTAAGTCAAGTAACTCTGACAACAAAGAAAGATATTCCTGATTCCTCTTGCACCAGCATCACTTTTCAGCTTCTTTTCAAGCTCAGTGATTTTCTGCAAACTTGCCTTCTCTCCACTATGATCATTTTCCAGTGGACTCAACCTCATCTTTCAGTAATGAATCATGTATCAACTCCCCACGTCCAATTCTCACACGACAGCACATTATTTATTACCAGTCACACCAGTGGTTCCAAGTGCTTAATTTCCAATTTTAGTACTTTCTAAAAAATAGCATTACAACTATTTATGCTAGTAGTATTAGAGCTAAATGACTTCTCATTTTCTGAGTCAAGTTCTAAGCATAAATGTATTTCATAATTCTGCCCCAACGTTATTAAAGATTTGAGAATTTTGTCTTCTGATAAATTTGAAGAAGATTAAGGATTGATGAGAAAAAAACTAGTTGCTTACTAAGACAATTAGGGTAAGTCATTCAGATTCACTGCTTTCCCCACTACTTATCAGTGATTTTTCTTCAATTTTTAATACTCTGAAAGTACCCATTTTCTTATCCTCCCCATCACTTGCAACAGTTTAATTATTCTTCTCCAAAATTCCATTTTCATTTGAAAAGTCTACTTTAATGTTCATTCACAACACAAATCAGGGAATGGTTACTTATGAACCTTGTTATAAGTACTATCTCTCTTGAGTGACAGAGCATCGTTTTAAACATTCTTTTTAGGGTACTTTTTGAGTGCCTTGATTGTAGAGGTATGAGAAATTATGTTATTGAAAAATCAATCAGAACCTGGAAAATGTTTAGTGAAAGCAAAAATAATTGAACCTGGAAATACTGCAGTAGTACCTCACAGTTGTGCTTCTACCTGCTGCTACCCTGCAGCCTGGGTTGCATGACTGGTCCATATCAGTTATGACACAGTTCACCCCCCACACTGCAGAAAAGAAGCAAATTCACAGATGATGCCTCTGGGCAAAAGTACCATATGCTGTCAACTTTCATTTACATTGAAAAAATAAGTGTACAGAGGTTGGTCAAGATGGAAGTTTCTGGTTCCACCCACAGTCTACTTCATATTTATTGGTTCTCACAATAAGTTCAGAAAAATGACTTAACTAGGAAAAAGATCTCCTTCAACATTTGCAAAGTTTGCAACTTCTGCAGTCCACAGTGCAGGATAATGCCACAGCTTGTTGTCCTCCCTTGCTGCAGCATGAGTCACACACATGAGGAACCCATCTGGTGTCACATCCAGTGTTGCCCACCAGCATTGTCTGGCTGCTGCTGCCTGCAGCTAGCTCTAGGAAGGAGGGTGGCTACATCCTGGAATACGTCTGCAGTGTAGAGCTGGGTACTGGATTTGTCCAGATGCTGCTATGGTGGCTGTATGTACTCACAGACATACAGGAGAAGAGGAGCTGCACCAGCCAAGCATTCAACCCCTTCTCCCAACATACATTTCTCTCCAGTGCCATGTTTTCCAGTATGAGCCAATCTGAACTTACTGGCCATCATAGCTCTGAACCTAGACTCACCTGATTTACTGCAGAGCAACACATCTTAATTTGATATGCCTCAAACCATCAAACAATCTTGAAATGACTTCCAATACCTAGACAGCACTGTCACTATCAATCTTTTAAAGTTACAGCAGCTAAATTGCACCAGCACTCATTTTCAGGACCTCTATTCACTTCTTAACAGGTAAAGGCACAAACGGCTCTATTTCACATGCAAGAAGCGGGTTTAAAAAAAACAAAACAACAAAACACACACCTATCAGATAAGTCATAGCAACTATCTATTGTGGTCACAGCCAGAGCCTAATACTTCAATAAAAAATAATGGTTATGAAACATGGCGTGTGACAACAACCTGTTCCTTTCCTCGCTCCTTCCATCTAATGCTGATCAAACTGCATAATTCTCTTCAACTGTCCAAAATGAGAGAAAACAAAACTAGTGAATGAAGACAGCTTTAACTCAGACAGTTAAAACTAACCATCTCAGTTGAGGCTAAGAAGAATCTGACAGTAACTACATATGGCATGGGGAAGGAGAAGAGTATAGGGTGGGGAGAAGACAAAAGAGAAAGTGAAAAGAAGACCCGGTGGTGGAAGCAGCCCATCTGATAGGCTCAGCAGTGAAAAATAAAGCTATAAATTGCGCTTCCTGGATGCTATACTTAGTTTCTCACATAATTTCACATTTGCCACAGGATACTAAGCACACATTCACTCATTACTGTTTTGCTGCAAAGTAATTCATTACATTGCGTGTCCTAAAGTTAAAGCACAGAAATAGTGGTATATAAATAGAATTGTGCTTTGGATGCTGCATCTATCCTAGCTGCTTATCATTCTGATTCTGAGTTACTGTGAATTAGCAGACTGCACTGTCACATGTTACTTATAAAGTATGAAACTCTAAGTATCTTCCCCTGGAAATAAATTCTGATGACACTGGAAAAAAGTTTACTGAGTAACAAAAAAGCACCTATCTTGCAGAAATGTCAGGGGTCCAATTCAGGGGGTACAGAATCACAGGGGTTGGAACAGATCTCAAAAGATCGAGTCCAATTCCCTGCTAAAGCAGATAGTCTACAATATGCTGCACAGGTTAAGTGTCCAGGTGGGACTTGAATGTCTCCACAGAAAGAGAGACAACAACCATTCTGGGCAGTCTGTCCCAGTGCTCCATCAACCCTACTGTAAAGAAGTTCTTCTGCATCTTTGTATGAATCTTCCTATGGTTCATTGCCCTCTGGACCCATTCCAGGGCCTCAAAGTCTTTCTTGTAGCGAGGAGTCCAAAACAAGACATATTACTCAAGACACAGCCTCACCAGAGCTGTGTACAGGTGAGCAGTCACCTCCCTGCACCAGCTACGCTATTTCTGATAGAAACCAGGATGTTGTTGGCCTCCTTGGCTACTTGGACACACTGTGGGCTCATGTTCAGTCAAGTGCTGACCAACACCTTCAAAGAGGTTCTTATCCTCTGTTCAGCCTTCTTCCAGCCACTCTGCCCCAAGCCTGAAGTGCTCCATCAGGTTGTTGTGGCCACTGTGCAGGACTTGGCACTTGGTCTTGTTGAACTTCATCCCACTGATCTCAGCCCAGCAATCCAACTTGTCCAGGTTCCTCTGTAGGGCCTTTCTATCCCCAGGCAGATTGACACTTCCTCTCAACGTGGTGCAAAGTGCAAACTTACTGAAAGTGCACTCAATCCCCTCGTCCAAGTCATAAAGACATTAAACAAAACAGGCTCCTGGAACATCACTCGTAATGGGCTAGCTTAACTCCATTAACCACCACTTTCCAGGCCTAGCACTCCAGACAATTCTACAGAATTACAGAATTGCATGGTTTGGAAGGGGTCTCCAGAGATCATTGAGTTCAACAACGATGCTAAAGCAGGCACCCTACAATAGGTTGCACCAACAGGCATCCAGATGAGTCGTGAATATCTCCATAGAGGGGGAGTCCACAACCTCCCTGGGCAACACATTCCAGCACTCCATCACCCTTACTAATAAAGTTCTCCCACACGTTAGTATGATTAAGTTTCAGGCCAATGTTCCTCATCCTGGCCTCATCCATTTGATTTCCCCCTCCCTTTAGATATCTATAAACATTAATCACATCCCCCCTTCAGCCTCCTTCTTCCCAGGCTGAATATACCCAGGTTACTCAGCCTTTCTTTGTACCAGAGGTGTTCCAGGTCCTTAATCATCTTTGTGGCCCTCTGCTGGACTCCTTCTAGGAGATTCTTGTCTTTTTTGAACTAGGGAGCTCAGAACTGGATGCAGTAATCTAAATGTGGACTCACCAAGGCAGAGTAGAGATGGGAAGGATAAACTCCCTTGACCTGCTGACCATGTTCTTTTTAATGCACCCCAGGATATCACTGACCATCTTAACTACAAGGGCACACTGCTGGCTCATGGCCAACCTGTCATTCACAAGGATATCCAGGTCCTGCTCTGCAGAGCTCATCTCCAGCAGATCATCCCCTACCTGTACTGATCCGTTTGGCTATTCCTTCCCAGGTGGAAGGCTCTATGCATTTCATGAGAAAAGGTCAGTTTTGAAAGAGGTTAACAAGTTGATCATAAATAACAAAGTTGGAATGGGTAAATTAGTGATGGCAAAATATTTGTTATTTTCATCATCTTTTGCAGATGGAATGTTGACCTTTTTTTCTCTCTCTGTGTATGTATGTCACACACACATAACATTCAGTTTGCCTTCAGAAAGGGCAAATAACATATGAAACATGATGAAACTGAGCCACAAAATTCCTGGCCTTTCATAATGATATTTAGATGAAGCAGGGTTTTGGAGACAGAGATATTAAAAAGTTTTCCCAACAAAATATTTTTTGAATTATTTTAAAATGTTATAAAGATTTCCTTTCATTTGGGGAGGAAAGAAGAAACATAGTTACTGATGAGTGTAATTCAAAAATGTAATTGTTAACTTAGCCTTACTAGCACTGAAAATGATGCTGTTTTGGAAGTTTTAACTGATCCTTGACAAGGTAAAAACTATGCATACCTGAACTGGAAATTATTTTCAGAAAAAAATATTTAGTACAGATATTTAGAACTAGGTATTAAGTTGTAGCAGCACTGAACAATTTGGACATCTTTTAATTTATTTACTTTTAAATGAATGCCTACTCTTGAGTCAGACTAGTATATTAAAAAAAACCAAAAAACCAAAAAAAACAAAAAAAACCCAACACAGTCTTAGCAAGTGTTGCAAGTAAGAAAGCTTGCATGGTGAAAGGTATTACCTGATCAATCATTTTTAATATGCACATCTGTGCCTATTTATCTAACTGGAATAGTCAGAACAATTAAAAATAAAGTTGTCAAGACTGACTAGCTTAGATTTTTATTTTTTTTAATTAAGTCCACTTTTGAGTTCCCAAATTTTTACCTTATAATGTTGGCTGAAGCAACAGTAGTTAATACTCCTAGTTCACATGAGAAGGCTCCTACTGTATTACATGAGCCCCACAATACTGCTTTCATCATTACAGCATCAAACATTTTTAGAAGATAAAACAAGCAGCTTTTCATGACTCAAGCCTCTTTACAGAGGGAAAAAAACCAAACATGATCATACACTAACCAAAAAGATAATTGTTCTCTGAGTCACGTGAATGGTTTGTGTGATTACATGGGGTTGCTTGTGTGCTGTAAACAGAACATGTTCAGCTGAATCAGTAAATAAAAGCATGAGTCAACTTTCGAGCTAAAGAAGGTGGCTCTTACACTATTATCTGAACTAGCCTTTTTGGGAGACAAAGAGTAATGCTACCTAATGTCACTTACACAAATATTTAGCTGTTCACATTGCCTAGTGTGCAGAGAGCACGGCTTTTGATATACTAACATTTCCAGAACAAGCAACATCTATTTAAAATGTGGAAAGAAAACAGATCTAGCATTTTTCTTGCCGATTAACCTGTTTTTGTTTTTTTTTTCTAATTCATTTGTTTGTTTTTTTTTTTAACATCTGTAGAGGTTATGATAAAATCACTTGATATAAAGGCCGCAGCTTTTATTCATAAGGACTCCCTTCCACTTTTCAGCCTTTACTGTTTGCAAAAACAGTAGCTCTGATTTCTCAGAAGCCAGTGTTACATATAGAAGTTTAACTACAGCAGATGTTCTTTGCTTGAAGGAAAACATCTGCTTTTCCAATGGGTGTGGAAATATTTATCTTTTACTTTCTTTGAAATCCCCCAATCACCAAGTGAAGTTCTAGGAACATGGTGTAACAAACACCAAGACTGTCCTCTCCAGATTCAGTGCTTCATAGCCTACTACTTAATAGATTATGCATATTTGCTTCAAACGTTAGCATTTGCCACATACAAACTACCACATTTCTCAGTTCAGCATTAAGAACATCTACTGTTCAAAATTCTAAGTACATACAATAGGATTTCCAGCCACCTCACTCATCCAGATCCAAAGCTGCTTTCCACTAAGCATTCAAATGAGAACTTCTGCATGAAGGAGGTTCTTGCCAATTCTGATTTGCATGCTCTGGTATTTTGATGGAAATACTTCAGTGCAAAAGTTTTTTCTTTTTCCAGCAGCATTCTTTTTCCACTCTTCTTTTCTTCTAAAACAGCATCACTATTTCATTTTGCTGTAATTTGATAATTTATTTTTAGGTGACCAGAACTGGCAGTTCTACACAAGGGCTTGAACACAGCAGAAATAGCTATCCAGGCAGGTGCAAGCAGACCCTGTGTCCAGCCTGAGCTGGCTGCACACTCAGCAGTGGCAGTCTGGAAGCAGTTCATCTGCACTAGCATGGATGTCCCCCAGCTAATACATGTATCACTGCAATGCACACCACTCCCGCAGCTACCAGACAAGGACTATTTTTCTGTTGCCAGATGCATAAATATGTTCAGTATCCTCTGAGGCCCAAATATCACAAGGCAGGTTTTGCTTTGTGCAGCTAGCCAGAGACATGAAATATGCTGCTGCACGTTCTCCCATAAATCTGCAGCTGCTGAAGAAGTGGCAACCTCCTGTTAATTCACATGGAAGCCTAGAAAGCCTGCAGAAGCTAACTGGAAATTTATACAGGAAGATGCACTCATAAAGAGTTAACAGTGACACTCAAAGGAAAAGTACAACATACTACCACAGTCTGAAATAGAAATCAATTTTTGTGTGTTTGGCAAGTCAAAGAAAGGGCTTTATATTCACTCTTCTGACGGAAATAGAAAAGAGTTGTTTTGGTGACTCCCAGAACTTGCCAGATGCAAGTTCAGTCAAGCATCTGTCAGTAGAAACAGTGAAATACCTCACACAGGTTATGTGGGCTTTGGACCTGACAGTCTTCACAGCATTCCTTTGTTGACTCATATTTACTACCACGGTTTTATTTCTACCTTAGTCCTTCCTGTTTAAATTTATTTTCCAGCTTGAAAGAAACACTTCGGACTATTTTGGCTGAATTTCTAATAGGAAGCCTTTGACACGCGCACGACTTTACTTGTAAACATGGACAAAGTCAGGATCCAACAAACCACTCACAAATGCACAGGACCAGTCTAGACATCTTTTCTAGTGTGCAGTACAGTTTGTCACTTTGCTTTCCACCACTTGTACATGAGTTTTAGTGAAATAATTTTGAAACTACTTCTAATTTTGCTTTTGAGGACAACCCTCCTTAGAGGCAAAACAAATGAGCTAATTGAGATCTATACTTAAGAGCGTTATTTAAGAATACTCAAAGACGATTACATTGCTCAAAACTGTTTTACTCCATTTTCTAATAACGGACCAAACACATTATTAAGCAAAATGTCCTGCAAGGGCAAAAATTACTTTCTGAAAACATTTTGTCTTTTTATAAAGCTGTGGTTATCCATCACATATTTATTTATTTTTTCCTCCTGGTGAGAGTGAAGGAAATAATTGAAAATGCAAACTTATTCATATCTGAGAGTAAAGGCTCAAGAACTGTTCAAGACCTGCCCCATCACTGCAATTTATCAGACAACTATGTTCATCCTATATGGAACATTCAGACATCAGACCATGAGGACACATGACTAAAGCACAGAACACCACATGAAGTTATTCAGAAGCACGATGAGATACATAATGAAAGCTATACTCCACGCATAAGCAAATTCTTATTTGGGGGTGGGAACTTCCAATTGAACACTAACACAAGAGAGAGGAAGGACTTCTAAACAACAGAAATCAAGAGGGACAATTAGATGGAAAAAATAAGAAAAAGATTTCAGAAAGGATCTGAGACTGAGAGACAGCTTCAGAAGATAAAACAGGAGGGAAGAACGTAGCAGCAGCAGTGTGAAGGAAGGGGACTGGATAAGAAAAGATGGACATTATAGAAAACAACAAAGAACAGATAGACTAGAAAAATATGCATTCATTAATCCATCCCATATAATAATCTACCTGATGCTTCATTTGAGAAATAATATGAGATTTCAGAGTTTAGACTTCAAACTTTAAAAGCCTATTTTCAACCAAGCGATGAGGTGCCAGTGTTTCTGAAGCTGAAAGCAAAAATATGGCAACTAAACCACAAATGACACTGTGCAAAGTACAGTTTAGGATGCCATCAAGCAATTAGTTTCTCTTGTATTCTCTTAAGTGACAGCGGTGGGAAAAGTGAGAGGAATACAATTATTTAAACACAAAATTTCAAGTCTGATTCAGTGAGTTGAACTTTACCCAAGTCCATCAGTAATCAATCGAATGGTTTGACATTTTACCTCAAGAGCTTATTTTCTCTTCAATTCATCTCTTTCTGATGGAAAACTTAGATGACTTGTATTTCTACACTTTATTTTTGATGCGTACAGAAGAAATATGATACAAAGCATTAAGTTCTAGACTTTTTATAGTGACAACATCATTTCATGACTAAGGATTGTCAGAGGAAGATTTTTAAGTAACCAAGTACCCACACAGAACACACTGAAACAGAATCGTTACACACAATGTTACAGGTAATGTTAGGACATGTGAATGGAAGGGTCTGCACATGATGTTTCCAGTTTATGTGGTTTCCTGAAATACATTTGGTCTTGATGTCAGAGACAGAATAGTGGGCTAAAAGGAGCTCAGCTCCAGTGGGCATTTCTTCTCTTTTTACTGATTTAAATGTCTCAGTCAGCTAATCCAACAAAATTCAAGTTACTTGTAAAGGTATAAAACAATTTTAACAACAGGTTAGCCATACAGACGAGGACAAAAAGTGTCATGGAGGAAAGACCAAACTGACTTGCTGCTATATAAAAAAATTGACAATGGAGGAGTGGAAACTGGAACGGAAAAAAAAATATTTAAATACACTGAAGTCTAAAAGATCAAACTGTGCACATATTTATAATACTCCCCTATCCACAGAAAGGGAGAAAAAAGCTTCAACTTTACCAGCGTAGTACATTTTCAGGGAGAGCACACTGTGCTACTGTCACAAAATTTCTCTGAAATCTCACTCCTGAACGTTGCTCTTTCTGACTGGCAAGTACAAGGTTGAAATTCATGTTCAGCTGAATTGTATTATAATACAAAGGATAACATTGATTTTGTGTGTGTGCATTCATCAACAAGCCTGAAATATAAGCATATAAGACAAAAAATGGCAAAAAATATTTGAGGACAGAAAAAATTTACGGACTATGCTCAGATTCAGAGAAATTCAGAAGGGCTTCTCAAAGAAGGTAACACTGTCAACAGCCCAGATGAAGTGCCTCTACACCAATGTGCACAGTGTGGAAAATAAGCAGGAGGAGTAGGAATCCATGGTGCAATTGGAAAAACTGATACAACTGCTATAATGGAAACATGGTGGGACAAATCACACAATAGATACCTACAACTGAGAGCTACAAGATTTTTAGAAGAAATAGGCAGGGAAGGAGAAGCAGGGAAGTTTCCATCTATGTTAAGCTGATAGACTGCAAAAAGCTCCCTACGAGAAACAGTCATAATCTGGTCAAGAGCTTGTGACTAAAAATCAGGGATGAAAAGGACAAAGGACATCTGGTCACCAGGCTCCACTACAGGTCACCTGATCAAGGGTGATCATGTTTCTGATCATGTTCCAGCTGCATGAGGCATCATGCTTTCAGGCTCTCATCCTAGTGGTGGAATTTCAACCTCCTGGATATCTGCTGGGAAAGCAACACAGCAGACTACAAGCAATCCAGGAGACTCCTGAAGTCTGTTAAGGATAACTTTCTGGTCCAGGTATTAGATAAATCAATCGAGATGTATTTCTGGACCTGGTGCTCACCAATGCAGAGGTGAGTGTTAAAGAGGTCAAGACTGGAGGCACTCCCATCTGTGATGACCATGATCTGCCAGTTTGAGATTCAGAGGATGGGTCTGGCAAAAAACAGTCAGGATCCTGAACTTCAGGAGGGAAAACTTCAAGTTATTTAAGGTGACATCTCCTGGGAAGCTCTCATTAGAGACCAAGGAATGAAACTGACAAGGTTTTAAGAGTCCAACTAATTCCTGGAATATGTGTATGGAGGAAAGTGGTTTGTTAATTGTGGAGGTGCAAATTCTCCTTTCCAAATGGAGCTGTGGTGTGACATGTTATTCTAGGATGGGTGTGTACACTGACCTCATACCAGCCTGCAGTGGGACAGCAAATTTGGGTACAAGTAATTACAAAGGCTACAGCTGAATAGGGGTCTTGGCAGCATGGAAGCTGAGGGGTGGGAGAGACAGCGGTTCTAGTATGTACACTGGAAGGTGCAGACTGGCCAGTCCACATGAGGTGGTTTGGGGAAGAAGAGCTCCAAACTCAAGGTCTTCTCTTCACACTGTACGATTTGAGGTTCCTACCACTACTTGTCCATTGTTAGCTGAAAGGAAAGAGATAGGAATGACAGACTGATAATATTAGCTTTGCTTGAGTTGTAAAAGTTGGAAAAACAAACAAACAAAAAACAGACAAAGAAAACCACTTCAATAATTCTTTGGATCTCCACTGCTTTCCAGAGTGCAGAAAGATTTTGAAACATGTGATGATAAACCTTCTAAATTAAGCTCCTGTAGCTTAGGTTAGGAGTCTCCCAATTCAAAAGAAGACGGTGTAATTAATTTTGCTAAAATAAGATACTATAGTGGTATTACACAAAACTGTATTACCAAATTCAAATTTAAAAGAAAAAAACAAACATGTCAAACATTTGAAAGATGTGATGACAAATAATCTAAAAGTAGCTCCCCTGTGCAATGTGAAGTAGGATTTCTGCTCTTGAGAATAAAGAGCGGCCTGTGAAGAAACCAGAGCAATACATAGCCATACAATGGCTATGATGTTATGCCTTTAAACATATGTTCTCATTTAAAAGAACAAGCTTCAAGCTGAAAAAGAAGCCATTGGACAAGCTTCTGTGGTTTGTGTTTCAACAGTCAAAATGGATTATTGTAATGACTCAATCTGACATTATCCATTAGAATACTTAAAATAATGTTTTGCTCAAGGGAGAATAAGCTGGAGACACATGCTAAGATCTAGAGAATTACTGTGAAACCTGGTAGCGATAGTGATTTCTCAGATAGCAAGAAGTGTCCTCACTCTCACCAAGTTTGAATCTAAAACAAAACAAGTGACTGAGCAACTGCGAGAAGAAACCTCAAATGAGAGGCTTACAATAACATCCACATGTTTTTCCTACTGGAAGAACCTCCTGTCAAGTTCAGGTGCATAAAAGAAAAATGCCCTGAATTCTAAAGCTGATCTGATGAACAAATGGCATTTCTGTGCTGTCACCACAACAGTGGTGAGTGAGTGAGAAATATAAAACTTGATTTTTACACCATACACCATCCAGACTAGTACTCAAACTCAAAATGAAATTCTGCTCTTAATGAGAAAGATACTCTTCTAAGACTAAGTCTGAAAATTCTGTTTGCACCATGGGAGGAAATTATAGTAACAAATTTAGAAAATCAAAAGTTTTCACCTTAAGTAGGTAGTGATTTTTTCTTCCATTTTGAGATTGTTGGTATTTCATAGAATCGTAGAAAGCTTCATTTGGAAAGGACCTTAGAGCCCATTCAGTTCTGACACCTCTGCCATGGGCAGGGCTGCCACCCACTAGACCAGGCCACCCAGGGCCCCATCCAACCTGGCCTTGGACACCTCCAGGAATAGTGCATACTTCTCTAAGCAACGTATTCCAGTGCCTCACCACCTTCTAAGTGAAAAATTCTTTCCTTACATCCAACCTAAATCTCTTTAGTTTAAAACCATTTCCCTCTACCCTATCAGACTGCAGAAAAAATTGGTCTCACTCCTGATCATAAACTCCCTTTAAGTACTGAAAGGTTGTAATGAGGTCTCCCTGGAGCCTTCTTCGGCCTGAATGAACACAGCTCCAGCAGCTGTTTTTCGTACAACAAGTGCCCCAGGTCTCTAATCATCCTCGTGACTCAGGTTGCAATTTTATAGGAACACATTCTAAAGTGACTCAACAGACAGACCAGCATCTTCTGTGGTATGATGCTAAATACTGAATTTTGGATATACTGTTTTTGAATGGGTGTTTAAATAGACTAAAATAAGTTCTAAAACATGTGCTAGTTAAATTATTCTATTTAAACATAGCAATTAAATGTCAACAGGCGCAGACAACTCACAGCAAGAGTATACCACACAATGCAGCAGTTTCTTAGTATTTGAAGTCTCTTTTCCAACCAGAAAACTTTAAAAATTTATCTCCTACTCAGCCCAGACCTGTTGTTTCAGAAAAAGACTGTCACCCTACTCATATTGCCTGTCTCAAAAGAGCTCCTGAAGTCTGAAGAGCTGATAGACAGTGCAGCAGCAAGTTTTTTCACTCATGCCATACTAAATGCCATTGATAGAACACAGCAAATAGTACACGGAAGCATCAAATGCATAGAGGACTGCAAGACCAAAAGTGTGGAAGATGGAAAGAAACACACAAAAAATAACTGAGAGGCAGAAAAAAGATTTAATTTCTAAAATACATTGCTTACATGTTCTGGGCACGAAATACATAGCACTTACTTTTCTAGTGAAAAGGTAACTATCTACTCCATCTACTGACATATGATCACCTGTACTTTACTTACCATTTGATTTACTACCATTAAAACAGCAGTGTTCAAATAAATTACATTGGTAGCCAAGATTCCCAGCACGAAGGCACAAAGAAACGCCAGAAGTATGTACCTATGAAAATCATTAATATCTGCCTAATGACAATATCCATGAGGAAACAAAGGGCAGAAAAAAAAGAGAAAAAAATAAACAGAAAAAGGATGTCTAAAAAAAAGGATACCTAACCCTATAAAAAGATGTCTAATTCTGATTACGTGAGGAGTAAGAGTCATATCTGAACAGCCTTAAAAGTCTGATCCTTTCTCTATAGTTAAATGCTGTAATAATTAGATCCCAAAAACATCACAGAAATTTTTTCCTCCTCATACAGATGCCCCATAGAGGCACTGATACCTGCAACCGTATTTAGTCTTTTAAAGATTATTCTGAAACGTATATAGAAGTGTACAAAATCAATAGTCCACTCAGCTAGAAATTAGAGTATATAAACAATTGTAAGACATAATGTTGAAGGACAGTAACTAAAATACAGAGCAAATATTTTGTCACAGACTAAAAAAGACAAATGCCAGATCTTGTGAAAACAGAAATTAAAAAAGAAATTCTTACTATCTTTGCCATTGCTTTTGTATTTCAAAGGTAAAACCACAGTTTTTCAAAAGGTGCTGGGAACATCGCAATACTTATCTTCAAAAAATTCTGCAGATGCAAAATTTGTAATTGATTGGGATGAAAGAGAAGAAATCATGTGGGGGAAAAGACAGCAAGCCTGAAGCAGCTGTGCTTGTAAATTAAAACTTCTCCAAAGCACTAGTTTAATTTCTCAGAGGATGGCAAAATTAAAGACAGAGAAAGCAGAGATGAAGAACAAAAGAGATATGTGCTTTCCACATACAACCGAAGAGGGCAGGCACATGATGTAAATGCTTAAGCAGATGTAAGTGCTGCGCTGAAGGGGTACAGGGAGCTGGGAAGGTTTGGACAGACCATCAGCTTGACTGCAGAAACTCAGGACTGATTTCTTACACACCCTAAAAATTAACTTATGTTAAATACAGATTCAGGCCATAAAAATCATTCAAAAAAACATCAGAGGGCTGATCAGTGTTGGAATAAATCTCTGTAGACCCCACTTGCAGAAAAATGGGTATTTACTAGCCACTGAACAATTAAATTTCAATAGGTGCCAAATTTGTTGAGAGTTGGCATACTATGATCCATTCCTGAACAGAACTATAACAGAAAGCAAAAAACATTTTGTTTTCAGCAGATATCATCTTATAATCATCAGAGTTTTTGCAGTTGTACACATTTAAGTATTCAAATTTAACTGCCCACAGATACTAGACAGTGCACCAAGACACTTGAAGCGTCACCCTGCTCCTTCAGTTAATGTAAAGATGAACAGCCCTGTGGACAGCTGTTAGCAGCTCAGGAAAGAGGCTTCTCTGAGGGTAGGTATTCAGATCCTTTACCCCTCTGACTTTCTGACTCCAGTTGAATAAGACCCTGAGTTTCAAAAATCAATTATTTCTAAGCAACTGACTGAAAGATAAGATCACTGCAACAGCTTCTAATCAAGTTCTCTGCAAACCACAGACTGTTTTCTTAGACAACACAAATCTTCACAGTGAGGTCTTCCTTTCTACTTCCAGAAGATGATCCAGTATAAATACAAATATTCCAAAGCAATTCTAGAGAGAACATAACAGAATTATGTCCATTACTCCCATTACATCTGTAAAATTAACATTCCTTTGTCAATGCTATTTTTTTCTGATCTTCTCTTAGCACTCCTGATTTCTAGAAATTGGAAAAGTTATTACAACTGTTGTATAGTATTATTAAATAGTCTTTTGGTTGTCCAGGGATTATTTCACATTTCAAAGAAATTCCTCTCATGCTTCTGCCAGCTCCCAGTTTTTCAGCAGAGCTGACACTCACTGCATGACTTGCCTAAATATATTTCCCCTAAAGTACCTGCAAACTATTGGTGCACAAACAAACAAACAAAAAAGGCAGTTCTAAATGACGAGAGTGCCTCAGAGGTAAAGTACTGCAATGAAGGTCTGGAAGAAAGAAGTCTGCCAGAAACTTAGTAAAGTCCACATAAACATCCTGCGGTCCTCAACACAGCCCAAGGTGGAATTCCACTTAAAAACCCAACACAATTTGTGCACACAGGGCGTTCCAGAAAAAGCTCTGGATTTAGAGAAGTATAAAAAGGAACTAAGAAAAAAAAAAAAGCTACTAATTTTAATTTACTTACTAACTCTTATGTAAGCAAATACATTCCCACCATAGGTTACACAGGACATTTGTTTTCTGAAACAATACACTCTCTCAATGTCCTAAAATGCATTCTTGGTGACCTAAAATTTCAACTGGCCAACAGTGTTATGTTTATGTTCTGAAAAAAAAACCCAACCAAACAGAGAGAGTTTAAAGGTACTCAGCTTTGTATATAAATACTTCAACTTGGTAAATAAAAGAGTTTCAATGTAAAAACCAAATTCCAAATCTCATTCCTGTAACTTCTACTAAATTGGCAGATGGATCTTCTGTAAATAAGGATCCTTTTTGATTTTACAGACAAATGAAATATTTATTTCTCAGTTATGTAAAAAATATGAAAAATATTTTCAAAACGTTTCATATACAGGATGAGATTGGCAGTGTAAAGACAGAATTTTACATTGCTACTAGTATAAAACCAAATAACCCAATAACGCCATGCACTGGCAAGAAGGCAATGTTTAATTGTTTAGTCAGGTTTAATGATAAACGACAGCATGAAAGTATCATGAATATAGTGTAACAAAAGCAAGAACTAAATACTAGCATTCATTTTTTACCTAGCTTCCCAATGTACTCCTTTTCTTCTTCAATTATATTATTTTTGTTGAAAAATAATACAGACTAACACAGATGCCTCAGAACTCTCAGAGTTAAAATACTAAGCTCACTCTGAAAGTGATGCCTTGTATTTATTTCTATGGAAAATACAGGATATACAAAGAAAACAAGAATAGTACTTGGTAGAGAAAATTCTCAGCTACAAAACACTTTTTCAACATAGTCACCACCACCAGCTATACATTTTTGTCAGTGATGAACACGAGCCTGCATCTTGTGCTCATAATTATCTGTTGCAGAGGCAACACACTATTGCTGTCACCACTGCTGAAACACATCACATAACACTTTACTGTACTTATATCTACTGTTTGGTTTCCATAAACTTTCAGCAAGTGTCAGTGAAGGTCAATAGGTGCCACTTTTTCCCCATGCTGTGTAATTCAGTGACATATCTTTGCTTCATATGCACTTCCATGTCAGACACCATTTGTCAGATTGCCTCCCCGCTGCCATTTGTCACGTGACAACAAAATGTAAAGGAATAGTGCTGGGAAGGTTCAGTCTGTACTGTCACACCACCAACGTCTGCCTCTAGCATTGTGGGCCAACAGCAAAAAACAGGAGGCATCATTTTCAGAGCAGCCCTTGTATATCCTCTCTTATTTTCTATACATCTTAAATATCCTTCCTGATCATCACATTTCATTTTCTTCCTCTGCAAATATGTATCAGTACTAGCTTTCTAACTGTAATCTACAGAAGACAGTTGCTTGTTGAATTGGCTAAGGTCAATCTGCAAAGAATACCATAATACTTGAAGCTCACTACAGTAAGAGGATTCCCAGAGCACCCTCAGAAATTTACATAATCTTCAGGATGATCTAGATTATCTCATTCTCCTACATTTCAGAGGAGGATGACCAGAGGGCTGGAGCACCTCCCCCATGGGGACAGGCTGAGAGAGCTGGGGCTCTTCAGCATGGAGAAAAGGAGGCTCCATGGGGACCTTACAGCAGCCTTCTAGTACCTGAAGGGGGCCTACAGGAAAGCTAGGAAGGGATGTTTTATAAAGGCATGTAGTAACAGGATGAGGGTAGATTTAGACTAAATATAAGGAAGAAATTCTTTACTGTGAGGGTGGTGAGACACTGGAACAGGTTGCCCAGGGAGGTTGTGAATGTCCCCTCTCTGGAAGCATTCACGGCCAGGCTGGATGGGGCTTTGAGCAACCTGGTCTAGAGGGAGGTGCCCCTGCCTATAGCAAGGGTGGTTGAAACTCGATTTTAAAGATCCCTTCCAACCCAAACCATTCTATGAGCCTACAATTTCAGCGCTATAGCTGCAACACTTAAATCTTTTTTAAGCTCTAATAACAAAAGTAGAACACAACCTCAGTAACAGAATTCCTTAGCTAAAGATTTTTTTCTAAAGTTGACTTTCAAGAGCTGCAAAGTCCCACTACATTCATTCAGTAGGGATAACAAAATGAAATGAAACTATAATACTCAGACAGAGATTGCTCATTCCCACAGCAGCTCAGAGCTGACTACAAGCTGACCACAAAGCCTTGCCTTTCTCTCTGGTTTTGAAGCAGTTCAATCCAGGTTGCAGATAGGCTGCTAAGCAGAGTAAAACTACTTCAGCTTTTCAGCACTAAGGTCCAACAGCCTGCATATAGCCAGAAAGGCTGGGAGTTGTGCCTGTTTAAGAAGCCTACGCTTAAGGTGGTTTAATTTCCAGCTCAGTTACACTTCAACTACAACTTCATTTGTTTCTCTTGAATGCACACACTACACAGATTCACCTACATATTTACCTAGCACGGTGAAATACACGGAAATCTTCACTATTTCAAAAAATCATAGAATCTTTAGACTTGGACCTCTGAAAGCGGTATAGTCCAATTCCTGTGCAATGAATAGGACATCCACAGCTAGAAGTAAACAGATAAAATGATGTCTATGTAAATATTATTGTATCAGGAGCTGCACTGTCCCCTATCCGCTTACAGCATTTGTTATTCAAGAAATCCACAGGTTCTACAAGGACTCCTTAAGAAAGCTGTTGCATGAGATAACCACCTACTTCAGACTCCACTACTCTTATGAATAGATAAATTACTCCTTCCTTTCCCCTCCTATCCTCCGTGACTACCTCTCACTCCAGTTTCCATGTCCTAATTTTAACCTGGTTATTGCTGTTTGGTGGAAAACATCTCCCAATCCAGACTTGCAGCAGTGCTCCCTGAAATTGAGTATCAGTCTTCTGCAGTAGCACATGACATTGGAAGCAGTTGCTGACAGCAGAGCAGCCTACTCCTTGCTTATGCTCCATAAGCTGCTCAACTGAGCCCCAGTAAATTTACCTTCACTTATATCCCTTAGTAAGCTATTGCCAAATAAACTATTTCAGGAACAAAAACAGGCTATTATAGACCACACAGATGAAAATGGCTCATAAGTTAACAACCTGGAAGGTGACCTGAGATTTATGGATTCAGTTCCCTGCTTCTCACTTCTCTGATCTTCAGTAATTCATTAATGCTCAAGCACATTCACACTGGAGCACATCAAACACATATAAGCAAGTAATGATAGTTCGAATTATGTCTCACCACCCAAAGGTACTGATGCCATTTAATGCCACCTCCAGCAAGAGTTCAATCTTTATGATTCTTTTTCCACACCACTTACCACAGCAACAGCATTGTCAGAAAGCATCACCATTGGAAACAAGTCTGCGTTTTGTCCAGGACACCTATCCTGAGCTTCAGAGCCTCTATCCATCCCTGGTATCTGGATCAATTTAGCTAGTTTGTGAAGTATCTATATGCTCCTTACCTCTAAATAAGAGCCACTTTAACAAAATCATAATTCAGTCCACCAGTTTTTGAATGTGAGAGTCCTACTGGCTAAATTACTTGAAAAAAATTCATCTTCACACCTTTACTTTCCTCCTATAAAAGAAAAATTGTAACTTTGAGACTTAATGAGGTAATACAGTGTCACCTATAAAACTGCAGCCCTAATCCATCTTCTGTAACATTCAAAGCAACCACTTTACCAACCCTTCATTATAAGCAGATAATTATGACTGTCCTTGATGACAATGCAGTGCTTTTATAAATCCTATCACAGGTTAGTCAAACTAAAACCAGTCCTGTTTATAATCACAATGAATAATTAGGTTCCATACACTCACACTGTGTTGGTTTTTTTTGTATAAACAAAGTATTCTATAAAGTCTGTGTACACCCACAAACTGAACTACCTCATGTTTCAATTCAAATAAATGAAAGGAAAACAGCAATACTTAAAATGCCTAACATTGTTAACAAAATAAACAAATCTCTTATTTTTATAGTGAAGTCAGACAACTTCTATTTGTTCTGCCTGCAGAAGTCTGGATTTTTTTTCCCACCTTTGGTACCTGTTTTTAACATGAAGGCTTAAAAACAACTCTATGCCAATTGTCCAAACCACAGCAGGTGGTAAGGTCAATGAATAAGATTATTCAACAGTCTGCTCCAGTGGGCATGCTTAAAAAAGCAGCTCAGTTATTTTTCACTATTTGAAAGATTCCCCTAATTCAGAGGAAGCTGCTTGAATTTGTTCATCTTTGGGAAAGTAAGACTGGTTCTCACCCTTCTTTTGCCAGTCCCTCTACTTTACCTTACTTTAAAGAAACTTTGAGCCCAACAGTTACTGAGGTAGAGTAAGATACTAACACTAATAAAAATCAGAGAAAAACAAAGCATAAATGAAAATAAAATAAACGCTCTCCCTACAGTGTCATCCCTCCCTCCTCCCCTCCCCCCACAAAAAGGAAAAAAAAAAACAACACTGTGACTACTTAGCAATTTTGTATGTTTTAACTGGATGTTCTTTCTGCTGCCACACATCAGGTTGTTGGCAATGGGCTGAAAAACTGAAGTAAAACATCAGGCTCATCAAAAACTTACCAAAAACAAACAAACAGAAAACACTTACACTACTTCAAGTACGCACTTCAGGTGCTTCACATCACTTAACACATCCAATGAAGTGACCTGGACTTATAGAAGAACAAACTTCCCTCCTTCCAGCATTCCCAGTAAAGTTTGTTTGCATTTTATTCAAAATCAATTTTATTAATTCAGCTTACAGAAAAGCTTGATATTAATACAACTAAGACTGCAGCCAGCATCATTGAAGAAGCTGAAAATGAGCATTCATGAGTAAAAAGCAACAGGAAATTTATTTAAATGGTTTTGTTTAAACAGCATCAGAAATAGTTTTGTAGTGCCCTTTCCACAAATCCAAAGCCAAATTCTCTTATTTGCTTAGACCACTCAGCATTCAGACCCTTTGATTTTTTTTCCCTAAAACTATGCACAATGTTAAGTGGATTTTTCTTTCTGCTCTACTGCGCTGTCAGAAAGATGAAACTCTTGCCATTTCCTGAATGCAATGTACTCAATCAGAAATACATTTGTGAGAAAAAGTATGAGTATCAACATATGTAAACAGCTTTCTGCTTTCAGTATCTTGAAAACTAATCAGTTCTTATTTAAAGCTCATACCTGGTATGCTGGTATGAGTTTCAATTTAATGCATTCAATTGATAAATATTTGTTGTTTTTACTTTCAAAAAGAGGGGGAAAATGAATAAAAACTCAGGTCAGACCAGCAGCATATCTGAGGAACTGGAAACACCTAACCTAACACAGTATTTCTTTTTAGTATTTTTTATTCAAATATCATAATTTCTCTAATAAGATGGTTGAAAATTATTTTATTTTTATACAAGCACAATGAAATGGAACCACAAATATAGTGAGGTATGAAATCCTACTTGCTTTGCAACTGGAGAGGTAAATAATTTCTTCACCAAGTTGCTTTCTACCTTACTCAGTCCAAACAGCTAATGTTAGCCTCTGTGTACATACAAAGTAGCAGCGGTGATGAAATGAAACCATGATCACAGAAATGAAACAAATTAAAGCTACGCATTTAAAGCAAACAACAACAAAGAAGAACCACCCAGACTTCCAACACCAATCGAATTAAAAAACAATCCTGTTCTTATTTCTTTCACTGTGCTTGACTGTGAACAATAAGGAGAAGAAAAAGTTCAGTATTGGTGCTCTCCACTTAAAAAGGTACAACAGAACATTTTGTTCCTCTGCACACCCATTTACAGCTCACCTGGCCATTACCGCATGAATGTGTGAAGACTGTTCAGGATTCTGTGATGGAAAAGGACAGCTGTACAGTTTTAACCCATGAAGAAGAGATGACTTCAGAGTATCCACAGTGTCATAAGTGAAGCACAAACTAGAAAACCAATTACTTCTCTTTTTCATGGCAAGCTTTCAAATTTCTCCTAGAAATCCCTGACTGCCTGTGTTAATAGAATTTAAATTGGAAGCTGAAGATTTTTTTCCCCCAGAGACAACTTACTTAGAGGCCACTAAAGCTTCTACAAGTTTTTGGTATAAACACTTCTACACAGAAAAATTCACCACAGACTATGGCAGATTTTTCTAAGTTCAGTTCAGGCGGATAACAACATTGGAACTGACTTACAACAGAATGCACTAGTTTGTAGCTCAGTATCTCTAAGTCAAAACAATAAATCTAAACGTAATCACACTGAAAATGTTCAGCATAAGGAATGTATTTTGTCAATTCCTACTTTTAAAACCTAGACTAGCATTTCTCTGTGTCTTGATTCCCCCCCGCCTTCAGGTGCTTCTGTGCATCTGCATGTCTGTGTGGTTGTTTTATTCCAGTTTATGCTTAATTACAATGTTCCACTCTACTTCCTTGTATGATGTTGCACACTGCGTAACCTTTTGAATAACTTGCAGGATTGCAGTGAAAGTCAGTACCCACTTCCTGAAGCATAGTGCCATTCCCATAAAACTTTGACACGTGTTTCCGCTGACTGCGGGGGAGAAAGAAACAGGTTTTTGGAAAGCATATGTGCTTGCTGATGAACAGGCAACACTTAGCCAGCAAACATGACTAAAAAGCATTAAGGACTCTGTGATTTCAGTTACTACTGCATACAGTCCACAGAAATTCTATTTTGAGTCTTTTTGCAGTTAAATTCAGCAATGGCATAGTTAAAGACATAGTTGAAGAAACACTACAATGGCTACGCTCACATGGAAGGAGGAGGCCAATACCAAATTAAAAGCAAGTTCTAGAATGGTAAAATGGTTAAAGGTGCCCCACTGTTATTCCTGACTGTTACAGTAGAGGGATAGAGGGAGGAGGAGGGAGTGAAAACATCTACACTCGAAAGGAAAGTGCATAGCTACAGAACAAAAACATCTGCATGGTTATACCTTGACCAGAGGTATGAAAATAACCTTTAAAAAAAAAAGTCCAGTTACTGTAAATAAGCATATACAAGTGTCTACTATACATATTTTTGCACGTGCAAATATACACAAAAAAAAGACAACCTTCGAAGGCATACTTGAGAGCTAAATACATATTAGTGTTCTGCCAACAGGAAACACCCTTAGCAACAAGGAATACATACAAAAGAAGCATATTTCAATTCCACCTCTATTTCCCACAACCACAATAAACAAAACCTCAAACCCAAGCAGAAGCACAAGATAGTACAATAGGGTGGAGCTCAATGTTAAAGGACAACAGTTTTGCCTGTATGTACCTTTTGACCCCATAATCATTCCTATTTACACTAAGACACAGATTATTCACCTCACACCCCAAGAGGAGACAAGGCAGGAAGTGAGACTGCTGAACAAATAGGAGTGTACGTTATTGGTGCCTTTGTAGCATAAGTGTGTCTGCCTTGGGGGTATTTATGAATTAGGCTAGAAATTAGCATGAACTGGTGTGTGCACAGAACTGTTGCCTGCTGTTCCTAACTTAACCAAATATTGTCAAATTAGCAACAACCACACTTCCCACTAAGGGGCATATATTTAAATGTTTTAAAATCAAAAGTTATTTTTGGATTTATGTGAACTGAAAAAAAAAAAAGAAGAGATTGAAGTTGCTTTTCTTCAAGGAGGAAATGAACTCTAAGCCCATACGTTTGCTGCCTCTGTCAAACATAAATGTCTGGATTCTCACTTGAATTTATAGAGACCAATATTTAAATGATGCAGCTTAAGATGTTACACAAACAACTTGCAGACAAGGTTTCCTTCTTCAAAAGATTAAAAGCAACTACATGCACACAGAATAGAAATGTCATCTCATTCATACAAATATTCTCTGAAAACCATGGACTGGATTGGGCACACAAGCTTAATGGGGAAAACAGTCTGAAGATCTCTTCAAAGGAATGGGTTTATTTACAAAAATGGAACATATCGTTGTTTAGAGGATGGCTAGGAAGAAAAATAGAAGAAAAAACTGTCTGACAATACTTTGAATAAATTATTGCAGCAGTCCTTAAATCCAACTTTAATACAGTCCTCCAATAAACAAATGTATTAGCACAACTCTAAGTAGAATAGACTTGATGGTCCATTGGTCTCTTTCAGTACAGTAACTTGTGTTCTAGGATATTTGCCACAATACATAAAAGCCAAAACAGTTGCCACTGGTAGAGTGTGGAATTAAACAAAGACACAAAGCAGGTAAAATTCAGCCCACGTTAACCTGTCATTCTACAAGATAGTTGCACAGTTCAGGGCCACCAGCTCAGTCTACTGCCTGGAAAGGTAACAGGTGTCCCTTCTGTACCTACCATGCATGAGAACTCACGGTAACACAGTTTATTTGCTAGTATTCCTAAAGGGAAATATATCCCTCTAGTATCTATAGTATGTAGTCTGCATAGTATCATTTACACAATTAAAATATTTCTACCATTGGTATTAGCACATGTATTCTTTTGTATAGATATTAATCTCCAGATGGCTTCCACAAATGATAAAATAAATGCAACTTTACAAGTTAGCTTCATCATAGCAACTTGTAGCACATGCCCAGTTGACTCTAGTAAAAACAGCCCCCTTTTTTCCCCCCACCAATCTTCAGTGCAAGAGAAACTGAGAATTTCAGACACATTTCAAACAATTTAACTCCCACAAGACCGAACATGATGTAACAATGTTTTAAAAAAAATTCCAGTTGAGAAGAAATTTTAACACAGCTTAAATGTGGGTATTTTTTGCTGAGAATATTTGATAAAAATAAAAAAATGCAGTATATATTTAGTTGTATGGTTTCATCCTAAACAAGAAAGGCTTGTTTATTCTCTCATTTTCGTTCTTAAATGTTGTTTTCACAAATAAAACTACAAACTGCTGACTATTCAATACTGAAAATTAAAGATGATACTAAAGCACTGTCAGATTCCATTATTTATTCAGAAAGAAATCACAAAGTCTGAATACAGTCTATTAAGTAATACCAGTTTAACAAACTTCTTAATGGCTAGAATCAAACTATAACCTAAAAGCTGTAATCAAGATTGAGACACCAACACTAAAACAGCAATAGCTTAAGTTTACTAAACTGAAGTAATTTAAGAGGAACAAAATGCACCTGGTCAAAATAAAGCAGTAGCTACAGCTGACCGAGTACATTCTAAAATCAAAATATATATATAATTACTGACAACAGAAAGGAGCAAAAAAGTCCCACCATACTCAAACATAAGCTTGTATAACACTTGCATATTTCAGCAGTGGAGATTTCAGTACATTTATTACAACTGAACATAATAGTTTTCATAGTGTAATGTAAGTTTACATGTCAGAAACCTTAGTAGCAGCATACATAAAACAGGTAATATCGAACTTTCAGTATTAAAACAGAAATACAGCTTAGAAATTCAGCTTAGAAATACAGTTTTGAAGACAATCCCTGAATACAATAACTGGTTAAAAATAATCTTCAGATTCATACACAACTCTCAAATTAATATCTTAACTGATTCAAGCTATTTGGTACCTCGGTGAACAACTACTCACATAATTAATCTCTAAACTTCAGAGGATTTAATCCTGAATGTAACACCTCAAAGTTCAAAATATGTAATTCTTTACTTAAAACGTTTACCAAAAAATCAAAATGAAGCACCTAAAATCATAAACCTTACTTACAAGCTTTTCCAATGTAACCTTTCTCATTTCTAAAACCAGAAAGAATGCAAAATTTAGGAAAATACGAACTACAGGCAATACAATTTCATCAACAAGAAGAAATCCATGCGAAGAAATAAAAAAAGGCTTAACAGGACCTAGAATCCCTACCCAAAATAGCTCCCCCCACCCCGAAAAAACACACATACACACACAGATAATTACTGCTTACTGATTCTTGGGGAGGAGCTCATGGCCAGCAGTCACCAAACTAGGGTGAAAATCGTATAAATACTCAAGGGTGACACTCGAAATCATCAGCTTCTGCTCACTCACCAGTGGCAGAAGAACTCCTCACTAGAAGGGGACTTGCCACTCTACTGCCTTGCATTGGAGCTCCACAACATTTTGGTATGTTAACATTTCGTTTCATTCTATGTGGTTTTGATGCTAAAGTCTATAGGATATTTTTTGCTGGTTGGGGTTGCAAGAGAGTTGATATTTAATGGCCAGTGACAATATCTTACAGCCATTGGGGTTATTCAATCAAAAGGCTGCAAACAAAAACTTGGTTTCAAAGAAGGCAATGTGAGATTTCTGCCATGGATGTTTAAGGAGCCAGGACTTTATACTTAATTTCATGGAATTTACTATAGTGTTAGACAGGGGCAATAACATCATGGTATACTGCCTATGTATTACCAACGAAACATTTTCTTCACTCCAGGAGCTCTGATATATGTGACTCCTGAACTTAGTTTTTGGGCCCTGGTGTAATTAGGGAAATTACTACCACTACTGAAGTTAGTGGTTTTAAGTAGGCTGCCATCTATTTAAAATGATTATTTTTCTAAAAGTGAGATTCCTGCCTCTAAGCCATCTCTTTCATATCTTACATAGACATACAAGAACTCAAAATCTTTAGTTAGCAATGCTGATTCCATTCTCCTTATAGCACTTTTCACAGACAGTGAAAGCAGGAAAAACTAAGCACAAAATATTGAAACTTTTAATACTAATAGCTTAAGAAAACTCATTTAAGTAAAAGACATTGATCAATTTCTAATTAAAACAATGTTTTCTCCCCTTTCAAACAGAGGACGGATTAGGAAACATGCATTTACAAATATCCTTACTGCTGCTGTTTTGTCTAAACATTGTCCATGGAAGCGATGGATACTTTTCTGAGCGATACCAGAAACAGTCCAGCATCAAGGGGCCACCACACTTCCTACCATTCAATGTAAAGAGTCAAGGTAAGTTTACTATTTTTTTGATAATAAACTAACATAAAATTAGTTCTAGTGGGTCAACACATGAACAAAAGTTTACTGTTTGTACAATTGGCATTCAACTAATAATTCAGGTTTATTTTAATAAGTTCATCACTGAAGAAAGAACTGGCAGTGGCACAGGAAGTTGCCTCCCACTGAAAAAAAATGCACATTTGCATAAATTTTTTGTTACACAATAACTGCTGGAGGGACACTGAACAGAACATCTCATTAGAAAAGGAACGTTTTTAGTCTGCATTAGAAAACGTAAGCAGACCTGGAGAGCAGAAGAGTAGCTGCTCAGGACATAGCATTCACATTACCCTCACTTATGAGGTTTCATTTCAGAGTAGCTCTAGCCAAATCCTATGCACTGGATACACAAGAGCAGCACATAACGAATTCAAAGATACTGCTCTGGTATCACCCAAACTGCCTCCAGACGACATTTTCAAAAAATGCTCTGCAGTGAGAAACAAGTGAAAGTGGCATGGCTGGGAAATTTACCCACCCAAAATGCTCTTCTGGGCTGTACCAAAACACTAGTACAGCTTTACCCCTTGACTTCAGCACATTGAATTTCTGGAATCCTACCAGCACTCCAGACTGAATTTAGGTACATGAACAGCTACTGCTATGACTTACTAGCTGAAGTTTCCACAAGATTAAAGTTTCACTTTCTCTTCCCAGCACCTGAACACAGCATTTTCCCATGATTTTATTCACTACTATATTCTTTTTCATGCGAAGCATACTGTGTACTTTATTATCTTTGACCATACTTCACTTATTTCTATTCTTCTGAAGGCAACATTTATTTTTTTTTAAACTCTACAGAAAAAAAAAAATTGGAAAGGAGGGGGGAGAAGTAAAATATCAAATTCAGACAAAAAGAAAGGCTTAAATTAGATAGGAAATGAGGTAAAAGGAAATGGTAAAGAAACAGCCCTGAACTAAACTTACATAATATACTAATATAGAATTTAATCTGTGTGAAGCCTCTTAATCTAAATAATAATTATACAGACCTGTGATAATTGTAAGATGCTGTCTATTTAGGAAAGGGAGCAAAGATTATACAGCAGACCTCAAAAGCAGCAATAGCCTACAATTTTACAGACTCAGGATTTCAGTCTTACAAAGTCACTTGACAAATCTTCATTTTGGTGACTAAGTAGCAAAATGAAAGGCTAGACAATAAACTGCTGTTTTTCAGTCTGGAAAACAAGCTTCATACAGAAAAACGTTAGAGAGCTCACTGTGTTACAGAATCACTGGTTACAGGCCAAGAGAATCATGGAAGAATTAAACAAGAGACTATAAAAGCAAATTAATACCTCTGACTGTATTGTCTAGTGAGGTGTTCCTGATGAAAGTAGCAAATGTAAAGATACTGAATATAGCTTACTTCTCATATTTGTTCACCACAGTCACCTTCCAGTGATTTAGTGACCCAAGTGCTCTTTTTGTTTTGTATAGCACTGTCAAAAAGCAGCCCCGAATCAAAATTTCAGTCTAGGCCTAAACTATTGACCCAGGACAGGTAGTCACTAGCACCTAACAGAAGCTATGCTCATTTCTGTAGGTGGCAAGCTCACATTCTAGCAGACCTGCCTCAACATCAAACTAAAACTGCCTTTGTAACTCACATAGAGTTGTTTTTCTGCTAGGCTCAAGCAACTTCTGTATACAGATTCAGTACAGAACCTGGCTCAGTGCATGTGTGAGGGCCTGCTGTGCAACAAACGTAACTACTGAGACATTTATCTTTACTACAGCCACAGCAGAACCTACAGGAAAGACAAATCATGAAGGGAGACATGGGTAGTCAACAGCAGGGAAAAATTTTCTGAATTTGAAACTGCCTCAGTTTATTTGCATACTCCCACTTCTATATCAGCACTCAGTACTTACATAGCATAAACACAGAACTAGGATATAATATTTCTATACTCTCTACATTTACATTAAAACAAAGAAAAATTCCAAATGTAAGATTTTCCACCACTTGATTAAAAATGACAGCTCCGTAAAAGACATTCTTGTATAAGCGCCTACTAGATCCCAAAAGACAAATAGTTTTTTCTTTAATTTTAGATTAGCAAACAAATGTAACATTGGACAAAATTCCAGAATATGCTTATCTTAGCAACTGAAATCTAATGAAGTTTTATATAAATAGAGGAGATCATAGAACAGTTTTATAACTTGCTCATTGTTCTGAACTCCTTGTGAAAAGTCCTGGCTGAGAATAACCATAGAACTAAATCTGATCACTCAGCAGTGCTTAAACTAATAGGCCTTCATTGCAAGTTATGAAGCCTTGAGACTCAGTTCTGTTTAAAAATAGAGTTTGACTGCATTTCACACACATTCCTGATGTAAAATTGATTTATACATCCAACACGCATGAATGAGTAGTCAACCACTGCTTCAATTTTCTTGGTAAAACCTATACCACATTAAAAAAATCACTTCTCTTCTGCTATCTATAGACAGTACAATCACCAGATATTTAAATCTGAAATCAGCACAGTTTTGAAATAGTTCAGCTCCTAATAGAAAATCTCCATGCTAACACTTGCAAAAGACACTGAAGCTTTTGCCTAAGGCAGCACACATCACTTTACAAGTCTAGGACTGACAAAATTGCACCTAAAACATACTAAAAAGCAGTAAAGAGAAACATTCCAAAACTGATGCCTGAAGCAATTGCTTCCTCGTTTCCCCCAGAAGTGTAATAACAGCATGTCACTTGAACATCGCTCAATAATACGAATGTTATTTCACTGCAGAAATTCAACTCTGTCTCCTAAAGAACAGGATATACTTCGTAGGTGTGAACATAGTTCCCTGAGTTATAAAAAAAAAGTACATCTGGCTGGGGTCACTGTTGTTTTCCAGAAAATTACGCGCATAAATGCTGGGTTTTGAATTCAGTAAAGTAGAATCCACGCTATTGATGAGCTCAGTAACTTATTTAGGTGTTTGCATCAAAGCTTTGATTTGCCCATATTTTCTTAACTCTGACTTAAGACAGATGAGATAGGAATGCATGCAAAACAGAACAGTATGTATCTGTGCTGCCTTTATGCATCAATAAAAAAGAAAATGTACTATCTGTAGTTGATAGGTCATAACAGTTTCCTTAGTAATACAGGAAGAAAGAAACCTTGCAGGTCTAGTGTCAAATCAAATATGTTTCATATACAAAGTTCCTTTTTTATTATTCTTTCAAAAAACAAACAAAAAAAAAATATTTCTACTTCCATCTTGTTTTTTGGTTCAAAACTAGCCACAGGTTACATAACAAGTAACTACTGTATTTTTTTTCTACAGTGATACCAGCTGCTCTAAAACATTGAAATAGGCTCACAGTATCTATGATAACTTTCTCCATAACATCTTATAATCATCATTCTAAATCCAACAGGAAGCAACAAAATTTCCTCAAGTACAGAGTAAACAGTTTTGAGCATGTTTATTCCTCTTTATGTGACATTTGGCTAAGTGGCTCCACCTGCTGTTAACAGCTAAGACAAAAAGGATTCTGACTACAGTACAGTGAAATATCAGTTATCTTGTCACCATGTGAAATTATTACAGCCAACAAAATCTTTAAGATAACAATACTTCAAAATATAACACTCATTTGTTTACAAAAGGATAAAACAAACAACACAACACCAGAGTGATGGCTCACTGTGGGAGGTAAAGACAAAAGGCATCAAGTAGTTTTAGAAAAAAGGCTACATTTCATTTGGAAGCATCCTGTTTTCATTTATCAAGATGCAAGTCTTAAATTGCTAAATCATTTACCTGTTTTTCCTTTCTTCCTTAACACTCTGCATTCACTTGAACACTATATTGCAAATTCTTTCACTCTAAATGTACTGAACTAAAAAAAAAAAAATTCTAAAGGCTTCAGAGCACACATTACAACTCCCAACATATTTGCACTTGTTACCTATTCATATGAGACTCTTAGGTCACTTCTGCTGTGAAAGTCAGCTCAAGTTCTGAGTAAACAACACTGATGTTAAAAACTTGATTTCTATGAAATCCAAATGAAGCTAATTTTTCACCATGCAATAAATGTGCAAATCTGCAAGGACTTCTACTATTTAGATGATTCTACAAAATTTTATGGATGACTTTGTTTCTTCTCATGCAGGTGTGCAGATAAGGGGTGAACAAGGACCCCCTGGTCCCCCAGGCCCTATTGGACCAAGAGGACAACCAGGTCCTGCAGGAAAACCAGGGTTTGGAAGTCCTGGTCCCCAAGGTCCCCCTGGTCCCCCAGGACCACCTGGATTCTCTACTGTTGGAAAACCAGGCATGCCAGGTCTACCAGGGAAGCCAGGAGAAAGAGGATTAAATGGTGAGAAAGGAGAAGCTGGACCTGTTGGGCCCCCAGGAGCAAGAGGGCCACAGGGACCCCCCGGCAATCCTGGCCCCTCAGGACTGTCTGTCCCAGGAAAGCCAGGATCACAAGGCCCTCCAGGAGCTCAAGGGCCAAGAGGCCTCCCTGGTGAGAAAGGAGAGCCAGGTATTCCTGGTATAAATGGACAAAAAGGAGAAATGGGATTTGGCGCTCCAGGCCGCCCAGGTAACAGAGGTCTTCCAGGCCCACAGGGACCCCAAGGCCCCCCCGGCCCTGCTGGGATAGGGAAGCCTGGAGAAAATGGTCTTCCAGGTCAGCCAGGTATGAAAGGTGACAGAGGTCTACCAGGGGCACATGGACCAGCTGGTATCCCAGGCCCCCAGGGTCCACCAGGAGAACCTGGAGAAGTTGGCATCGGCAAGCCTGGGCCAATGGGACCACCAGGACCAGCAGGCATCCCTGGAGCCAAAGGATTCCCTGGACCTGCAGGTTTGCCTGGATCCCCAGGTCTTCCAGGATTTGGAAAGCCAGGATTGCCAGGGATGAAGGGACACAGAGGACCTGAAGGACCTGCTGGCTTTCCAGGACCTAAAGGAGACCAAGGCCCAGCTGGTGTGCCAGGAGAACCAGGTCCCGCTGGACAACCAGGAAATATGGGCCCTCAAGGACTCAAAGGCTTGCCTGGTGAGAATGGCCTACCCGGACCCAAAGGTGACATGGGCCCTGCAGGCCCTACAGGATTCCCAGGAGCCAAGGGTGAAAGAGGTCTACCAGGGTTAGATGGAAAACCAGGACACCCAGGCGAGCAGGGTCTTGCTGGTCCTAAGGGACATCCAGGTCTCCCTGGACAAAAAGGAGACACTGGCCATGCGGGCTTACCTGGCTTGCCTGGTCCAATTGGCCCACAGGGAGTTAAGGGAGTGCCAGGTATTAATGGTGAACCAGGCCCAAGAGGACCATCAGGAATACCTGGGATCAGAGGCCCCATTGGTCCCCCTGGCATGCCAGGAGCCCCTGGTGTAAAAGGTGAGCCAGGAGCACCAGGACTGCCAGGTCCAGCAGGTATTGCTACAAAAGGCTTAAGAGGACCCATGGGACCACCCGGACCCCCTGGGCCTAAAGGCAACAGTGGAGAGCCTGGCTTGCCAGGTCCCCCAGGTCCTCCTGGTCCCCCTGGCCAAGCCGCAATCCCAGAAGGCTATGTTAAAGGAGAGTCTCGAGAACTATCAGGAATGTCTTTCATGAAAGCAGGAGTAAATCAAGCTCTCACGGGAATGCCAGTGTCTGCCTTCACTGCCATTCTCTCGAAAGCCTACCCTGGGGCAACAGTCCCTATCAAATTTGACAAAATCTTGTACAATAGACAGCAACACTATGATCCCAGGACAGGAATTTTTACCTGCAGGATCCCTGGACTGTACTATTTCTCATACCATGTACATGCAAAAGGAACAAATGTTTGGGTTGCACTCTACAAAAATGGTTCCCCAGTCATGTACACTTATGATGAATACCAGAAAGGATACCTTGACCAGGCCTCTGGCAGTGCTGTCATTGATCTCATGGAGAATGATCAAGTGTGGCTCCAGCTGCCAAATTCAGAATCCAATGGTCTCTATTCCTCTGAATATGTTCATTCTTCATTCTCAGGTTTCCTATTTGCTCAAATCTAACAATATCCCACTTACAATGTCCTGACATACTCTTCTTCAGGACATTTTAACTGGGCACTGATCTGATATGACCTTACCTGGTCACGTAACTTAATTTTGCAATAGAAACTGAAGAAAGAGTGAGAAGGTAAAGAGATTGGTTCAAAACCATTAGAAAAATATTGTATGTTTTTAGAAACTTGTCATGGGAAATTTGTTTTGAACAATGATCAACTGTTCAACTGAATGCAACATTAAAATTTTATGAATTAATATAATACACCTGTCTATCTTCCTTAAAAAAAAAAAAAAGAGGGGGGGGGCAAATTTGAATTTCTAACTGCCATTTCTCACTGCCATATAAAGTACACCTCTTTCCAGTACACCTGGTGTAGGGAACCTGCTTTGGCAGGGGGGTTGGATTCGATGATCTCTTGAGGTCCCTTCCAACCCCTATGATTCTATGATTCTAAGTAGCCATTCCAAGACTCTAGACCACACTTGGGTACACTGAATAATACCTTTAGTTAATTCAAAAGTAAACTGTTTCAGACGCAACATGGTCATCATAATAACCAGTTAATACACTTCTTCACCATTAGTCTTCTATCAACTAGCTTCACCTTTAAGCTGAAAAACAAGAGTCAAGAAAACAAAACCTGACTACAGTGCATAACAGGCCAGTTTTATGTCAGTTCAGCTTTCCATATTAGAGAAAAATCACCCATGGAGAAAGGTAGATTTATAAATTCTAACCTCTCACTGAAGATCTAAGACTTCCACAATAGAAAAAAGCAACCTGACTTGAAGGGTACAAATCACAGAAAGGTTAAAGTCAGGAGGGACCTCTGGAGGTCATCTGGTCCAACCCCACTGCTCAAGCAGGGACATCCACAGCAGATTGCTCAGGATCACACCCATACAGCTTTTGAAGATCTCCCAAGGAAGGAGATTCCACAACCTCACTCAGCAATCTTTTCCAGTGCTCCAACATTCACAGTATGTCATAGTAAAGAGGTGTTTCCTGATACACAGATGGTACCTCCTGTGATACATTTTGTGCCTGCCACCTCTTGTCCTGGCACTGGGCACCACTGCAAAAAGCCTGATTCCATCTTTGCACCCTCCCTTCAGGTTTCCACCTCAGCTTTGTTTGACATATGTTTTTTACTGTAGTTTACAACTAGTTCAATGGCTTTTTTAAGCTCTAATCAACATTCTGTAAAGTTATGATAATTGAAGTAAGTAAAACTACCACCAAATTCAGGAGAACACATCTTCACATCCATGCATGCTGATACAAAAATAAGAACAGCTTTATCACTCCTGAACTGGAAACAAACTTTGCTCCTAAGCTGTTTTTATCTCCAAATACTGTACGTCTTTAAAACAGTAGTCTTGGAAATATATTTTACTTACATGGTTAAAGTATCTTATGATCACAGTGAATTTGTTAGAAGACATACTACTATTTGCTTACCATGCCTACATACATTCATGTCTCTCAAATACCACATAGTATATTAGTCTGTTACAGCACAAAAAGAAGTTAATGGTATAATGGAAGCCATCTCAATAACATTAGTGCTTACACATTATCAAAAAGGAATAGTTCAATCATACATTTCTTCAGTGACAAGTTGCCATTGATATACTTTAACTGGTACATATATCCAAAGCTTATCAACTCAAACTATTATTTTTAATTTTTTCATTATCAATGGACATTTTTAATCACATGCACTGAAAGCGAATAAGCCTATGTTTGATTTTTCTTTTTTTGTGATATCATCATTTCTTCATGAAAGAAAAACCTGAGGCTTGTTACACCGTGTACATTTGAAAACAGCAGTTTAAGTACTTGAAAATAACTGGGGATGAATAAAAACAGTGAGAGCACGTTTAGGCTGATATATCATAAGCAAAACTAAAAACTCTGGAAACTGTAAAGAACTTCTAAGAAAGTAACTCCACAGAATTGGTTTTGCTCCTTTTATTAGGTGCTACTGGATAAGGATGCCGATAGTTTAGACTATATTTTTAACTGCTTAAAGAGTAATATGAGATCATTCTATTTTGGCAGCCAAACAGGCAAGTAGGTAGTACCATTATAAAAGTTATACGTGAAAAATGTATACATGTTATACCTGGAAATCCCAGTACATAAGCATAACAAATTAACTAGCTTATATCCTTGCCACCATTTTCACAATTAAAAATAGTAATCTCTCTTCACTGGACTACATCAACGTTAGAAATCCTAATGTTACAGTCTTCTTTGAATATTAGGCTTTTTTGATCATAAAGGAGCTCTCCTATTTGTTGTTTCTGAAGTTGCATATGAAAGACATTATGCAGATACCACTGACTATTCAATTATCTTCTGCCTAGACAAAAGAGTTATGTCATAAACTTGTGATCAAAAACCTCTCCGTATGCACATTTCATGGAGAGAATGAAGTATTTCATAAAGATCCAAAAAGCTCTCCTCCCTGAAGTAACACACTCAGTATAGAAGCGTGCCACTTCAGAATACTGATCAACTTCCTAAAAAAAACAGACAACAAAACTCAAAATGCAAGTTATTAACAGGTTTTTAAATCTAGCACTTTCTTTGTCTGCTGTATACCTTTTAAAACAAAGAATTTTCTTATATGTACCCTTGAGAGCTGACAGCATATCCCACCTAGCCTTTGAATGGGCAATTTACAAAGTTTTAGCTGCTATATCAGGCATGACTCTTCTACTTCCACAATGAAATGTAATGTTTTCAATCAGTTTGTAAGACTATATAAGTGTATCATTCACCCTATATAATCATAGATGCTACAGTTAGTGTTTGGGAAATGCTCAGGAAAGAATCATGCAAGAGATAGCAGTCTTTATGAGAAGACATTTTATAAAATTATGCTGTAAGAAGTTATAACTTCCTCTTGCAGATACTACCAATTTTTCTATCAAAATCACCAAGTCTGATTTTTTTTTACTTATTCACATAATGTAAATTAGAATTTCCACATGACAGTTCCTTTAAATTGCTCTTTAAAGATGCCTATAATGAGACTAGAATAGAAACTAAGTGGACAAAAAAAAGTAAAATGTTAAAGATGGAAAATATTCCAGCAATTACGACTGGCAAAAAGGATTTTGAGTAATTTAAGCCTGTTTAACAATTGCAGAGAGCATTCTTGCAGATACTGTTAAATAAAAAACCGAATGTTTGAAAATAAAAATGCCTATGTTCATTGCTCTCTGACATCACATTTTAAACTAATTTTATTTTTTAATAGACCACTTGAAATTTTTGGAGTTTGGAAAGCAAAATTCAAATAAAATTCAAAACAACTCTGAACTTTCTTAGGCTTCTTCTGCAAGCCTCAGTTCTTCACTTCCTTAAGAATAAGTAGCAGAGTGAATTGATACCCTTCATAAGCTGAGTCACGACAATCATGGCTATCTAAAATAGCCATCAAAAACATTTATAGTCGGGCCATTATCTAAGGCAATCACCATGGCAAAGACAATGAAAAGCAAAATCCATCAGACACCTGACTAACGATCAAAGAAATCATGCAATAAAGAGAAGGGACAAAGATAAACAAGGGCGTACTGACAACAAACCAGAGACAAAGTGACATGCAAACATGAATTTCAAATAAATAAAACTGTTAGTCGTTCTGCTCCATCACCGACAATGGCACCAGAAAGATGCTATTTTAACTTGGGAACTTGACGTCCCCTTAGCTGACCGTTTAATAAGCTTGCTTTAGAAAATTTACTTTGACTAACAGTAAATGAGCACTGCTTGTCTCTAAAGGGTTAAACCCTTTGCAGGGCACTGAAGGTACAGAGTTAAGTCAAGACACTGCTTTTTAGGTCGGGCTCTGGACTAAAAAGGAGCATGGGGCTTCCTGGTATATAGAAATCGGGATAGAACCAGCTTTAATTTTTCTCAGAAAGTAACGTTAAGATTGCACCAGAGGAAAAAAAAGGCTTTGGCATTAACTTGTCACAGAAGATTAGTACCATTATTCCCATTTCACAGAGGAGGGACCTTACGAAAAAGACAAAGCTGCGATATTCACCCGAAGCAAAGTCAAACAAGAAATAATATCCAATACTTTCAACTCCCTGTTCAGTGCTTCATCCACTGGTTCACATTATTAAATTGAAAATAAAACCACTGCAAGGCCTTTCAAAATGATGCATGACGGAGCTTAGCACTTTCATTCATTGTACTGTGTATCATTTGTATTGTGTTACTTCTGATCTTACAAAGCCCCACCTATCTCCATTCCATCCCAGAAAAAACATGCTTATCATTTAATACCTTCTCACATTTTACTGCTGCAATGCATGGGTCTTGTAATCTTTATGATAGAGAACTGTGTGTATTAAATTAAGTGCCTGGTCTGATAGGAGTTTAAAAGAACTAAGTCACATCACAAAACCGTATGAGCAATACATCCTTACATATACAAATAGGTACAATGTGTAGGTATATACTTTAATGTATACATGTACACAGAAGCAGACACTCCTACATTCATAAAATTAACTATTTACACCATTTTGAAGCTTAGGCCTTAAATTATGTTCCCAAATAACAATATATTGTAAAAATTATTTTTATAAAAGGAAACTAACTATGCATGATCCATATTTTAAAACAAACTTCAGAATTATATAAAAAAATAGAACTGCAACACAATGAATTCTAATCAAAACTAAAGGGATAAAGAAAAATCTATAAACAAATCTATCAAATATTAGTTCCTTTCTTTTTTCCACTTTATTTCTAATTTTACCCATAAATACAAGAACACCAAAAATAGAATCAATTACAGTCAAGGATGCTGACAGTACTGTATCCATCAATTATTTTTCCTCTAAAGTCAGTTAAGTAATACAAGAAAAGTGTTATTAAAAATATCAAAACAACTCCAGCTGAACAAAATAATACTAATCATAACAGGATAAGTGTGTAAATATAGCAGCTTAGAAGCCTGAAAAGTAAAAGCAGTGTTGAAATTTATCTACAGTGTACTTGCAAATGTATTTGTTCTGGCAAGTGCGTGTAATATTTCTGCCTGTTATAGTAAGCTTTCAGTGAACCTACTTACCTTTAAAAGCTGATATTTTATAATTATGCTGGATAGCAGCCACCATGTCCTTCCAGAAGTCATACTTTTTCTGACCATCGTGCTGTAATTGTCAAAGGAATCTAGTCACTATATCAAGTATCAGCCATTTCAAGCTTTCATACTGAAACAATGGCAGGAATGCCATTAATAAACAAAAGTATTTTGAAAATGGAGTAGACAGTAAGATTCAGGACTCAGAACTCAACTTGGCTGTGAACTCTGAATAACAGCTTTTGAACTTCTCATATTTATAAGAAGTCTAAAACCTTACAGCGAAGAGAGGCATTAGATAGAACAGCAACTTAATGAATAAGCTATCCTGATGACTTCCGAAAAAAATTAATGCTTAGAGCTGCAGATATTGTACTAAATTAGCAGGTTGACATTAACTACAGCCTGGCACTCATATCACCTTGCACCGTTTCAACTTGAAAAAACCTTCACTATAATCTAGTGACAAAGTTCTTCTGCCAACAGCTCCACCCAAAACACCACATAAAATACTTAGGCAGAAGTCAGACTCAGCAGCAGTACACTGCATTGTGCTTTGTAGGCTGCCAAACCCCTGCTCTGGCAGAAGGAGATGGAAAAACAATCTGCAACGTGATCAGTTTCTCACTTTTCCTAGAAAGCTGTCCAGGTGCAGAAGCACTTCTGCTGACCTCAGTTGCCCTCCCAGTGTCTCATTAAAAGAGAAAAACAGCTTCTCAAACAGCTCAGAGCGCACTGGGACTCAAGCACTACAAACATAAGAAATGTTGAGTTAAACACAGGTGTAATTATGCAGCCAGGAACGTTATAGGGCAGAGAATTAGTTACTGAGCCTGTAAGAGGGGCTCAGTTACAAAGTACAAGGCAGCAATAAAGCACATCAGTTTCTAGACCACAGAAAATATTTCTGTGGTGCTGTTCTAGGCTTTGCACACCTACTTTAGTTTCAGTTTTGATGCAACTGTTGACAGATTTTACAGCTTTGCCCTGTGTCCTAAACCTTTCAGCCCACCTCTGCACTAATATCTGAATAATATCATCTTTTGCAAGCAGAAGGCATTTTTTAAGAGAAGGATGTAATTAGAAACTGAAAATGAATTTAAAATGTCGAAAGAAATGCAGTTTATTTGTAGTGAACTGCTATTGCAGGCCTAATCTGACACAGAGACTTCAAGAAGAAAGGCCTGCCCTTAATTTCACCTCCATCAAGTAGCACTAACAAGGCCTTTCATCCGTGACTGACAAGCACTACTGGTAGCCTACTTATGATCCACCAGCTTTAGAGATTAAGAACAGGAAAGATGGTGCTATTGCTTCCCCCCTCCATTCCCAAATCCGTTCTTCTAGTAAACTACTGCAGAAATATATAAAAAGGACTGGTAGAAAAGGTACTGTGTATGTTAGTTTGGATAGCTGCTAACCACGGTCATTATTCAAAGCTGAATTCATGAGATGTCAGGAAATGCCTGTATGGTGGTGACAGAAGTAACGTACACTACCACCAGCCCTTAGACTCATCTGCCAGCACCACATACACTCCAAGTTGCCGATTCATTCCTTGTTTTTCATTTCACTGCTTTGTTTGTTTGTTTCTTCTAAAAATCAGTGCAACAAGCTAACAGTTCCCTAAGAGTGTCCTTCTGAGGACAAGTGGATACAAATTTAAAAGTAGTATGCTTCCCTCTAAACAATTGCTTTCACAGAAGACTAAAATGACCATAAAACTAGTCTACTGCAAATACAAGAAAACTGAACTAGCTGAAGTATGAGGCAAAAGAGTATTTTATGTAGAGCTTCAATGTAAAGATGCAAAATGTTGAGAAGTTCCTTTCATTTGCCTGGAAACATACACAAATTCTGTCTGTGGGCATATCAAATGCATGCATATCCTTAACGGAGTAGAGCAGTACAGCATCCAACTCTTGTCAAAAACCATTTTGAACTGGAACCTAGCACTCTATTTCCAATAGGAAAGTGTCCAGATCCTGGAATGTTTTCTGGAAATTTTAAGGAAAAGTAGTCTTTAAGAATACGAGTTGCCAGGAGAGGAAATATAAGCCTCCACTTCTGTTTAGGAACGTGAAGGAATTAAAATGTGGATGATTTTGATACCGTATGAAAATAGCTTAACAACTGCAGGTCATGTCCAGAGCACAAGTGCTGGAGAAGCCTACAACATCCTGCCTTCTATCTTCACCACACCTGGTTGATGGTAACATCTCATGAAATTGCTGTAGTACCTATATTGAAACTGAGCCAATTTACAGTTAAATATTCAAGAAACTGACGAAAGGGATGTTTGATCCATTTCTAGCATCTCTGTTGAAAAACAGCATGGGTTTCTCTCTGGATGAAGACAGCACTGATCCAGGGACAGTGCCTCAGCTTGTGAACTGAATGTGCAAACACACTACATGTATGTTGAGCCACATTTTAGCACAATCCTCTTTCTCCCTCAACATCAAGTGACTTGTACCAAGTCTAAATTAACTGTAAAATTAAGCAGTACAATACAGATGTGACATCTGAGAGTGGATTCCAAGCTGGGAATGGAGAGGGAATAAGGTTAATCAGGCATGAAATTAAGACTCTTATAGCGTACCTGTCCTCGTTGTTTACCAATAAGCTAGTTTTAGGTAATTCTTCATGCAGTAGTTGGACTTAAGCAGCAATCTGCTCAGCATGCTACTTTGGAGCTAAGCCTAAACCATCAAGTTAAGTGGTAGTCAAAGGGACTGCAGATACCCACCTCACAGTTCTGAATTCCAGTGCGCAAAGTTTGATGTCTCCAATTTCTAGTGCTGCTTTACTACAGTATCTTCAGACAGAAGATTATATCCATACCTCATCAACACCAAGATGTTTTACTTAATGAGAAAAGCCCTCTTTTACAGCTACCCACAAGTTAAAGTTTCAACTCTTCTTTGACCCAAATGAATCAAATGACATCAAACATCACAGATACTATTTAAGCTATGTTGTATATCTACGAAGCACTGAAAAAAATTTGAAGCAATTCCATTTCCCACCTTGAAATTTAATTTATCGCTTAAAGAAAAAAAAAACAACTGGAAAATCACAATATTCCATAGATTTATTTACGTCTATGTACACAGATCATCACACTTGGGACACAAAACAAGTTTAAGAAGAAAGGCTGGAAATAAGCTTTCAACTACTTAGCATTTCTTGCAAACTAGCAAACCACATTATCCTTTAGATTTAATTCACATACCATCAAGTACGATTAAAGATTTTGAAGAGCAATATTCTGCGTATCACAGAACAAACTTCTGAGAGAAGAACTCATTTATTCTTATCCTAGCTATTTGTGCCCTCTGGTGGAAGTGCCTTTACTCTGACCATGCCAAGTAGATCACAAGTAACCTGAGAGAAGCTTTAATACACTGCTAAGTCTGGCATGAAAAATTCCAAACTAGAAAGAAGAGCTAAAGACCTTAACCTCACTGAATGTATTACTTGCATGCATTATTAAATGCACATAGCATGTGAAGCAGGAAGAGAAAGATAAAGGAGTATTTAATTTCAAAAAGTTCAGTTCTTACCTGATCTAAACTGTCCACAACCCTTGCACACAGGAGAGCTCCTGGTAGGTCAAAATAATTATCATACAAATAGTATTTGGCTGGAAAAAAACAAAACACAAATACTCTATTTTTTAAATACATATTGTATGGTTTCATCACAAATAAAAAGTACATTTACATAATATTATAAAAGGTTACTTGAATTTTAGTGATAAAAAGCATTATCTGTTTCCCAACTTAACACATTTGTTAGCTTTTATTTCTACTTCTGATTCTCATGATTGGCAATTGACAATAGTTAACTTGCACCAAAGCAGTAAGATTTTAGGAAAACATTTTATAACTCTGTAAGTTACAGTGAAAGAGACAGAAGAGAACAATGAGTCTTAAAAGTCAAGGCAGTGTTGTTCAACTCTTCCAAAATATCGATTTCCCCAACAGTAAGAAATACAGTGAGTTTGGAAAGTTGTTTCAGCAAACATTTGACAGGTCTTACATAGAATCATATAATCATTAAGGTTGGAAAAGTCTACTAAGGTCATCCAGTTCAACCATCAACTCATCAAACTTGCAGGTAGGAAAAAGATCAACTTTTACTGACTACAGCCCTTCTTAAATAACTTCTGAATTTGGGGTATTAATGGGAATTGAAGCCATTTGGTAGTTTAGTTTTCAAACTTCTTTTCCCACCTCTTCTGAGCTACCAAGAATTGCACTATGTTCCCCTAGCTGATCTCACATACTAAGTATTTCTTTTTGATAATGCTGACCTGGTCTGTCATGAGACTGTGGAATTGCTTCACTTTGGTGATACAGAGCAATTTTATTTTGAAAATCCCACAACAATATCATTTGTCATAAAGTGAAATAAAATGTAAAGAATAAACTGATTTTGAAAGCAGCATCTTGTAAAATACAAGACAAAGCTGAATGAATCGAAACAATAAAGTAGACAGATACATTTTATTTATCAAAAAGGATTATTTAAACATTACTGAAACAAAACAGGAAAATAGGAGCAACCTGTTTCAGCGTTTCTCAACAAAGTTTTCCAGGATTTCCAGATTTCAACAAAACTGCTGCTCTAGCTGTAGAGCTTACCTAAACTTCCTTGCTACTCAGATCTTACATTTGTCTGCAAGTGGCACACTGTAGGAGTGTCTCATAATTGATTAACATGGGATTTTGTCTTTGTTTTGTTATTTAAACCGTAATTCACAAGGAAATTCTTGACACTCTCATCTCAAGTGTCTGGGTAAAGAGACAAGATCCCTTGTGGACTAATTTCACCCTCAAGAGGTGCCTGGGCATCTGGGATGAATCACCTAATACAGAGGCTGGGACAACTTCCTTAGGATGTGTTTTCAAAGGACATGATTATAAAGACAGAATATTAGCCTAACAGGAAGCACGCTCACATTATTCTATGAGGCCCCAAAACAGAACAAAATAGTCAGAAGTGTGCAAATAATCCTCCCAGACTTAGGTCACATTCAGCACTTCTTTTCTGGGAGTAAAATGACTTAACAGGTGATGTTTTCGTTGTATTCAATATCTCACCTGTGCTCTCTCTTATGTATATTACACAAGTAAACAAAATAAAGATTAATATTCACAAAATAGACAACTGAATAAAGAATACAAAAGGTTTATTTTCGTTCATATAGCTGATGTACTTTCCTACCCAATTGCATAAGATTACCTGTAGTTTAGCATAAGTATGACAAATGAATTTATGACAGCAAAATGACAAAAAAGAAATCTCTGTTACGCAGGACAATGCAGCGAACAATGAGGATTTTACCTTTCTGTGCATCATTCACATTTAGTAACCTTAAAGAAAATTCAAGAGGAAGTTCAAGGTGGCAAGTAAAAGTGAAAACTTAATCACAGTGACTTCACAACACGACTCCATCTTAAAACTAAAAAACTGTCATCACAAGATGAGTAGTTGTTTCCATACCTATTCTGTTCATTGCACTTCCAGCTTGGTCTCCAGTAAGAACACTGACAGCAATGAGTCAACAATTAAGAAAGAACTTCAGATTTTCTAAACTTATCCTAAATGAGATTGAGACTATCAGCTACTTCATCAAGAAGCAACACACTCATCCCTATAACCAGAACATGTTAGCTTGTCCATTATTTGCCTTATAATTGGCGACTGAAATTTTAGAAGTTAAAAATATAAAAACAATCCTTGCCCCAAACATTCACCTATTCCAGTAATTCTCAGCTCAAGTATTTATTTATTTTTTAATAATTATAGGATGAACTAACACTACAATAAACACCAAAAGGGCCAAAGCAATTTCACAGATCAGTACATTCTGAATTATAGCTACCTGAGCGGGAAAGCATTCCACTGACTGTACTAAAATGCTTCCATTCCCTCCTTCCATAAATCTCCAGGATCTCTTCAGATGTCATACTCCTAGTGCCATGACTTGCCCTGTTTGATACATTATGAAGAAAAAAAGTTAAAAAGATTCGGACTACATCTATACAATATAAACAATTATAATAAACTGCAATTGAATGCTGAAGTGCATGCAAGTTTATCTTCACATCAGAATTAACTTCATTTACCAATTAGAAGTTTCCTAGGATTTAAGCTTTTATCTTATACACTACAATCCCCAATATAAGTTCTACTTCACAAAGGTCTGGTTGGCTGAGGGCATGACTACTGTGCCTCACCTCCTAACACAATCACTCTGCGTTGCTCGAATGTTCTCAATTGTATGAGGACATTATACTTGAACTATCGATATACACTGCACAATAAAACAGAGCAAAAAGCCTATACACCATTATGAAGCCTGGTAACATTCACAGAATGCAGGGCAGAACTGTAGTAAAATTCTAGTTTAAACCCACAAAGCAGCTACGTAGTACAGAAATAAATACAAGGCTTTTCAGGAATTAAAAATCTACTAACTTGACACTCAAACTGCGCTCTAAAAGAACATACATATCACAGTTTTGAAGGAAACACAGGAAATGCCAGGATAACTAATCCTGTAACACTCCTTCCCCTTTACATTAATATATCATCACATCTTGAATTCTATGCATAGCTCTTTGAAATTCACAATACTAACTGAATTTCTGAATACATAACAAGGACTTGCAGACATTTCTTTCCTTATTTAATAGGATCACAGAACAATTTGTGTTGGAAAGGACCTTCATAGATCACTTAGTTCCTATCTGCCCTGCCACGGGCAGGGACACCTTCCAAAGATCCGATTTTCCCTAGCATTTTCAATCTCGTGTTAACAAAAATAAATAAATAAATGGAAGGAGGAAGTAAAGATGAACTAAAATTATGACTTAAGGGAAAATTTAACTTTTAAGAGGAAAAAAAGACTTTTCCAAGAGAGCGTGTCAGATTCTGTGTTTAATCTACCTCAAGTTATTTAAGTTACACTTAGTACATCCGCAAGAATTTTGAATATGTATGGTACAAAGACAATTGCTCTGTCATTAACATTAGTCATTAGCACTGATTGAGCCAAGTTACTCAGAATTCAAAGAAAAACCTTACCCTGGATCTTAGCAGAATTGGACAGAGTACATTGGTAGCCACTGAAAAAAGTGAATTTAGTTTCAAGATCAGTATGCACTCAATCTTAGATGTTTATCAAAAATTATATATTCCTCCTAGAAGCTAATAAGGAAATCTTACGAAAATACTAGGTCTATAACATTAAGAGGTACTGAACACTAGGTTACCCAAGAGTATTTAAATTTTTACATAAATATATACTGAAACCAGTATTTTAAATGTTTAATAAAACTGAGATGACTTTCAAAAAGAGGATAAAAATGTTCATGTTTGTTTAATAATAAACATATAGTCAGTACTACCTCAGAACTGTTCCATCTTCCGCAAGCTTCAAGAAGTTTCCATCTTCAAGGTCCAACGCCAAGCCTTTACAACTAAAAATTTTTTTTTTTTTTTTTTTAAGGAAGAAACAAGAAAAATGTTTTCAGAGGAATGCGTCTCAGTATCAGAACAGTAAAATGTGGTTACAAAAGCATATAACAATGCCACTTAAAAGCAGCAAGTCACAACCCCTCAAGCACTCCCATGTTTGAAAGTAACGTATGCAAATACATATCATTACAGTGAGGGTTGGATTTCACTTACATAGCAAATTCCTACTAAATAAATCCAGTTCCATTGTTCTGTGAGTTCACAGTGATTATTCATATAGATAGGGTTGGAGGATTAAGGTCTGTACATATACAACTAAGAAATGTGACGTTTAAACCACTACTTCTGTTAAAGAAAATTAAATACACATTTTGATTGTACCTCCCCTACTTACTACTTGACAGTAACACCAATATTAAGGAAGAGACAGATAAAATGTCATTCCCAATGAGACAAAAGAATACCTAAAGAGTGTGTGAAGCAGAGGCATTGTCAGGCTAGTATGAATTCACAGGGTGAAGGCTAGCTACACTGTGTAGGACAGATGTGCCACTGTAGTTCCTAACTCATCTAGCAAATTCACATCTTTCAGAAAAATGAATTCACATTAACTTAGGTTGTTTGAAAAATGAGATCAGAGTTCAGTATCTAGAATAATATTGGAAAAGAAAAAAGTAATGCCTTCTTCATTCTGTGTTATACGGTACCCAAAGGAAAGACAACATACCATGAACACAGCAAGCAGACTGTATCCTTTTACAGATGACACCTGGTGTGTAGCACCAGTGGGATATTATCAGCACCATGGGCTTGCAGATCCATACTAAGGCACCCCCAGCTCCAGGATGGAACCAAGGTAGATATATCTAGATCTTAACAATGGATTTCATGCCTCAGAGATATCAAAATATGAGAAATACAGGTATCCTGATTACCACATGAAATTTGGAATCAGACACGTTTGGAAACTCACCACTCAAACCATGAGCTGTAAAAACAACTTTAAAACAAAACACCTGTGCTTCTCTTAAGGAAAAATAAAACGAAAAACAGCAGTAACCTGACCTTCAAGTCCTCACACTCTTGCCACAAATAATAACCTACAGAACATTAGTGATTCACATCGAAGTTCCACCTCAGTTACCACTGAATTCAGACCAGAAACTGGCATTTTAGCCTCTGACATTACAGCTTTGTGCCTAAAGCATCACTCAAGGGCTACTTCTTGGCATGTCACCTTTCCTCAGATTCTGAGAAGAATGTTGGGATTATTCTGCCTTACACAAACAAAAACACATCTGTAAAGAGAAACGTGGAGGTATGACTAAATTCTGATGATCGCTGTATTTACCAATTGGTAGAAGAAAAAGGTGTATCTCAGCAAGTTAAACCACAGTTGGGAGTTAATAGGAAGGACAAAGTAAACTTGAATACTCAGTTCTCTCTTCAAAACATTACGTTAGAAGTATCTCATGAGAAATACTTGTAGTTTTAAACACTTGCTGGAAAAATCCTGAAATTACCTATTTGGTTTGACAGACTTAATAACTGTCTAAGAGGCTGTTTTCCATGCCTCGTAAAAGTATATTCTATATATTATATTCTATATATTATATTCTATATATTATATATCCTATAAATAGAATAAAGGGAGTTATGAAGAAAGTGTATGTTTCTTTCAGCATACTTACCAAAAGTCTAAGCTTTCTGGATTTAGAGTCAGCAAGTCTTTGTCATAACCCTTCTCCGTTACCAGATATTGAGCAAAACTATCATATATTAGCTATAGATGGGGAAAAAAATTAAAAAGGCATTAATTACATTGATTAAGGTACCTAAGGATAGTGTTCCTCTGGAAAGGTGTGAACTTTAGTACCAACTAAGAAGAGGCAAACAAGGAACCTGGGGATCCTGCCCCACAACATCTTCCCAGCAGTGCCTGAGGTAATTCCTGGCTTGCTGGAAAACAGCTCAAGAAGCTCATGCAAGAGTTCTGGGGCCATTTTTCTACCACGGCCAAGTATACAGCACACTACCTTACTATCACAATGCTTCAGCTAGGAAACTAAGACTACAAGCACCCAAGGCCAGTCAGCACTTTCCCCTTCCAAGTCTTTTTTCTATTTATTTCATGGTCACCCTGATTCAACAAGTGGCATCTGAACCTGTCAATAAATGTAGACAGCAGATATTTTAAAAATCACTGATAAAATATATTCTGAAGAAAGCAACAAGTACTAAGTAAACTATTCATAAGGTCAGAAAGAATACTGTTAAAGCACAGTACAACATTCAGCCATTTCTTACTGTAATGTGCTGGTAAAGTTGCACAAGTAAATCTACACAGATGATGCCCGGTCTTTAAATGAAATAAGGACCACAAAAAAAATAGCAATCATTCTCTTTTTCTCATAGTTTCTTCATTAAAGCTGATCGCCAAAAGCTGCTCTTAGAATGACAATGAATAGTGAGAAAGACAAACAGTAAGAACTGCATCTTCTGATGCTCCTGCCAGCATCTGATGCATTGGAAGTTCCACACAAATGTGTGTGGGAACTTCTTCACAGTGCAGTGATGGAGCACTGGCACAGGCTGCACAGAGAGGTGGTGAAATCTCCTTTTCTGGAGATGTTCAAGACACACCTGGACGCCTGCAAACGCAACCTGCGCTAGGGAGCTGCTTTGACAGGGGGCTGGACTACATGACTTCTGGAGGTCCCTTCCAACCCCTACAATTCTGTGATTTTAAAGTGCTGAAAGGGGCCAGGCAGCGCTGAGGGAGAAGGCACAGCTCACACCAGCAGGCTCCGGCTCTGCCGGAAAGCAGCGCTGAGGCAGAGATGCCGAACACCCTTGCGCTCACCGTTCTAAGCACGAGAAAGTTCGCGCTAAGCATTTCTAACTGCCTGCAACTCCACGAGATCCGGCGGGGAGACTCCGCCTTCCCCAGCACCGCTCCAGGCAGGAGAGCTCGCCGGAGGCGCAGTTTCCAAGGCAAAGCCACCGCAGGGCTCACGGCTCGGGCTGAGGCCTGCCGAGGGGGGTAAAGAGACACGCTCCCGCTTCTCCCCTCTGCTTACATTTAACGGCGGCCCTCCGCCCCTCTGCGGGGCTCCCCCCTCACACCGGACTCCCCCCGGCCCCGCGCCCCCCCACTCTCCCATCCGCTCGGGCGGCCGCGCCGTGCCCGCGCTCACCGTCGCGGTCTGCGGGAGGTGGTAGCGGCACAGCGTGTGATCCAGATCGAAGCCCATCACCTCGCAGTCGGACAGGGAGAAGTACTGCTGCATGGCCGCGCCGCCGCCGCGGGAGGCGGGCGGAGGAGGCGGAGGAGGAAGAGAAGGAGGAAGGCGCGCAGGCGGTGCTTCCTGCGGCGCGGGGCAGCGCGGCCGCAGCCCCTCCGCCCCGCCCCGGCTCCGCCCCGCCGCCCCGAGCCCGCCCTCACCTGCGCGGGGCCCGGCTGAAGGCAGCGGGATGGCGGCTCCGCGTTCAGCCGCTGAGGTTTACACAAAGCCTTCCTCGCTCGTGCGTTTGGGAACGGCGGGGATCCCGCTGAGTGCTAAGGTAGCTGCGGCTGGTGGAGGGGTTTGCACGCAGTGAGCGTCCCGAGGGCGGTTCGCTGTGAGTGAGGAAGTGCTGCGTTTGGAGAAAAACAGATGAGAGCTGCAATGAGTTAATTCTGTTCTCTGTGGTTGAACCTGAATGTACTGCCTATTCGAAGCCAAGGCGTCGGGTGCTTAAATAGCTGCTCTTGAACACTTGCACACAGGTCTTCTGTGTTCCCTATTAGAATTCATTTCAGTGTTTAGATACAGTGATGTCATCAAAATGCAGGAAATCTATTAGTGTGTTAACGCTAATTGTATAGTGTCAGAGCAAGAAAGACTTGGATTGTGTGATGTTACCTCCAGCCATGCTATTGCGGCTTCTTTCAAAGGATTTCAGAATATCCTACGGACATTAATATCCATTCTAATATGCATATACACCAGATATTACAAATTCTCCATATATTGTATGTATACTGTTCTATCTGTCTATCTGTAGGCTGCCCTGAAAGTAATGCCTCCTATTTATTACCATGGCAATTACAATACAAGGAGTGCAATAACACTATTTGATAGATCAGATTTTCAGCTACAAAATGCTGTTTTTAAACAGAGCTAACCACCATCAGCTGTGCATTTTTGTCAGTGATGAGCAAGAGCCTGCATGCCACGCTCATAAAAATCTACACTGGTAGAGATGATCTGTTGTCACCACTGCTGAACTGCATCACCCAGTGTCTTGCTGTGCTCACATACACTGCTTGGTCTCCATACACAGTCAGTCAGCAAGCTTCAGTGGATGCTGACATTCTGTCAGACTGCCTCTCTGCTGCCAGCTGTCATGGGGAAACAAAATGTAAGAATGTTGGTGGGAAGGTTCAACCTCTACTGCTGTACTATCAACACCTCTGACATTGTGGGCCAACATTATAAAATATGAGGCATTACTTTTGGAGCAGCAGCCCTTGTACATAGTGGCACACACATATATTTCAGATATATATATGCTCAAATACATAAATACATATGTGTATATGTGCGTGTGTTTTCCAAAGGAGCAGGTGTAAAATGTGAGCATGTAGAGGAGATATTTATCTAGGATCTTGTACACAGCAGTGGTCACAGCCATCAGGATGAGGGAACTCTGAGCATGAGGTCATTTTTCTACCCCGAGCTGCCCTCTTAGGAAACATGGAGCAAATTCCTGCCCCACTGAAGTCAGTGGTGACAAATTTCTGTTGAGTTCAGTAGGTTCAAGTGCTAATGCTGCCCTCACATTAATGCAGTTTGTCTGACTTGAAGATTGTAGCAATACATCCCACTTCAGGAATTCTCTTGTTCCAGTAGGTGGTTTTTTTTGTCTGTTTGTTTTGTTTTCCCCAAAAGGACCTGATGAAGCTTACCAAATGTTGCTTATATCATAGCATTTTAAATTTATAGTGTTGCTTTCCATGCATGTTAAACATTTCATGTTTATGCAAGCTCACTACAAAACCAATTTAACACACTATTGTATTGGAACAGCTGGAGTGATCTCTGTACTCACTATCAAAAGCAATCACAAACATTCAGATTTTGTGAGTAGTGCACGATAATAGTCGCAGTAATGAGAAGCTGTCTCACAATTTACAGCACAAAAGCACTTTAATTTTAAGTGCCTTTCAGTCATTCAAGCAGTGGAGCAACTCATCAAGTTAAATTTCAGGTATATGAGGCTGAAGGTTAAATTAGAACTGTGACAAAGGAAAAAATAGAAAATGTTGATTAAGAGGATAGGTTTTCATTTCTGGGAAAGGAGAAGACAAATGAAAGAATATCACCTTCATCTTCAGTATCTCAGCATCATCCTGATAAAGGGAAGCTCTAAACAGTTTACCTGACCCACAACCCCAAGGTTTGTTACTTTCTCTTTTGTGTGAAAAGCTTTGTATTGTCTCACAATTTCTTGCTTTCAGATGAGTCCTTCAAATGTCCTGACAGCCCACACTAGCACCTTTCTCAGAACAATGAAGTGTTTGAAATCCCTCAAAATATTTGACCCATCTTAATCTGTTAACAACATCCTTTCAAATTACTTTTTCAGCTCAGTGCTTAAAGTCTGATGGTACCATGGCCAGATCAAGTGTGCACACATAACTGTTCCAGTGCCTCACCACCCTCACTGTGAAAGATCTATTTCCTTATACCCAACCTAAATCTACCCTCTTTGAGCTTGATGCCTTTTCCCCTTATTCTGTCACCATAGACCCCGCTGAAGAATCTGTCCCCTTCTTTCCTGTAGCTCCGCTATAGATATTGAAAGACTGTTGTCAGGTCACCTCAGAGCCTTCTCTTCTTCAGGCTGAGCAGCTGAAGCTCTTTCAGCCTTTCCTCATAGGAGAGGTGTTTCATCCCTTTGATAAGTGGTTGTGGATCTGCCTTCTATGGAGATATTCAAGACTCACCTGGACACCTACCCTACCCATTGTAGGGTACCTACAGGTTTGCAGGGCATTTGGACTTGATGATCCTTGAGGTCCCTTCCAAACCCTGAAATTCAGTGATTCTGTGATTTTGCCTTTCTTTGTGCCTCAGCACAGGTCCGACTCCCTCCACTTTGTATGTTCAGAGAGCAGGGTTAATAATGTGTTTCTGAACAAGGGATTGAGTTCACCTTCAATAAGATTGCAGGCAACACCACGTTGAGAGAGAGTATTGATCTGACTGAGGGTAGGAATGCCCTGCAGAGGTGTCTGAACAGGCTGGATAGCTGATCTGAGGCCACTGGGATGAAGTTCAACAAGAGCACATGTCAGGTCCTTCACTTGGGCCGTAACAACCCCAGGCAGCAACACAGGCTTGGGGCAGAGTGGCTGGAAAGCTACATGGAGGTAAGGTTCTTGGTGTGTTAGTCAATGTCCAGCTGATCATGAGTTAGCAGTGTGCCTCGATGGCCAAGAAGGCCAATGGCGTCCTGGCTTGTATCAGAAAAAACAGAACCAGCAGGAGCACAGAGGTGATCACCCCTCTGTAGTCAGTTCTGGTGAGGCCGCACCTTGTGTACTGTGTTCAGTGTTGGGTCCCTCACTACAAGAAAGACATGAGGCCCTGGATTGTGTCCAGTGAAGAACAATGAAGCTGTGAGGGGTCTGGAGCACAAGTCTTATGAGAAGTGTCTTATGAGGGAGTTAGGATTGTTTAAACTGGAGAAGAAATGGCTCAGGGAAGATGTTATTACCTTCTACAATTACCTGAAAGGAGACTGTAGAGTGACAGGAGTCAGCCTCTTTTCCCATGTAACAGTGGTAGGAAAAGAGAGAAAGGCCCTAAGGTCAAGGTTGGATATTAGGCAAAATTTCTTCTCCAAAAGGGTGTTCAGGCATTGGCATGGGCTGCACACGGACATGGTGGAGTCACTGTCCCTGGAGGTGTCTAAGAACTGGGAAGATGTGGCACTGAGGGACGTGGTTTGTGGGTATGGTCTGGATGGTTTGGGATGGACTGGGTGATCTTAGTGGTCTTTTCCAACCTTAGTGACTTGATGTCTGAGAGTATGAAAGAAACAAGTCGAGTCCAGTGACATACAAAAGGCAAAAGAATCCTGTCAAAACTCCTACAGTTAAACCTTACTTGTCTCATACAGTTTTTAGGCTTCTGAGCAGCCTTCTCATGGTCCTCGTGTTCTTTGTCCGTAAGGGGGCAGCAGTACAGTGCAATGAGGACCTCTCTGGCATCATTTGCCAACAATCTTTACTCAGATCACTCTGCTTTACTTCCCTCAGACTTCGGTTTTACTTTCACGAAGCTGTGTAAGTTCTCAATAGCTGTAATAAGTTCATTAAAAGTTAAGAAGGCAGTAGTTCTCCAGGTGTTCAGAATCTTCTTTTCATACCTCAAGGACCAGAAGGTCCTCTAAGGTGTGTTTATTGTCCTTTTTGACCCTCTCAGGTCTTGTAATTTAACTCAGACTGTTCCATGCAACTTGAAAGAAGGAAATTAAAATCAGTGATGTTTTCAGGGTGATTAATAGCCACAGCTGATTGCTAAACTCTTAGAAATTATATATTAAAAGACTCTGAACAGTTGTCTAGCATTACTTAGACATTTTTTTCTTTCAAGCAGGATGGATGCTACATTTAGTCAAAAGAAGTTGTAACAAAAATATGCGCTTTTTAGAAACTATGCCACACTATACTTCCAAAGTATGTATTTTATGACTAGAGAAGCATGCAGCTCCTATAATCTATGCGGCTTTGTCTTATTTCTTCTGTATTTTCCTTTTCAACATGCCTTTATTTTATTTTTGCAATTTTAAGCATAAAATTCAGAGTAAGATTTTTAACGTCTCTGTCTACTATTGATTCACAGTGTATTCATATGCATGTACAACTTAGTCTCTTTTGGTTTCATTTTCTTCATCAGTGAAATTGGAATAAATCTGGTTCAGACCAGGATTCTTGCATCATTTGAGTACATTACAGGCATGTGTTTCAAACCTGACACTTTTCCTAATGATTTCTTAAAAGACAAGTCTGAGATATATCGTTGTGTGTACAGCTAGTGGAAAATGCCACAATCATAAAACTACAGATTTAAAGATAATAGAACTAGGAAAGACCTAAAGGCAGTCATCTTCTTGCCCTGCAGTAGGATCGATCAGTCTACAAACATTCCTAATAGTCAAATGTCTGACCTCTTCTTAAAAAGGAGCAAAGAGCCATTGAGGCAATTTCTTCTAGTGTTTAGCAACTCCTACACACAAAATATTGTGAGATTTCTTCCCATTTAGTTTCCATTGTCAAAACTAACTTCCTATTGCTGTAAAACATCTTTTTCTATTATACCTGGTTGTATTCCTAGAGATGTAGGAACCACATCTGTGTGCATCAGCTTTCTCTCTATCTGAAAGCTGTCACTCTTTGCTCTCCCACAGTCTTCTTGTTTTTGTCTAGTTCTTTAAGATTCTTCCTTAAAAGATGACTTATTTTGAACCCTGTATCTTTCATTCTCAAAGTGGATGATATTCATTCATTATCAAATTGCTACTTCTTTGTCCTGAAACATAAGATAAAAAGCTAAACACATATCTCAATATGAGCTGTAACAAATCCAAATGAATTTAACACAGCAATCTATGTAAAATAATACATGAGCTACATAATTCATTCAAATCATCACCACATTAAGCTTTTCAAGACCAAATTCCAAACTATTACTGTGATGAGTGCGGATATATTTTTTTATTTATGTTTTAAAAGCATCATCTTTCTTAATGACTGATTGATGTTTTATTTAAGAAAGATTTTCTTCTGTATGTGTTCATTACTGAGTGTACTGGACACAGAGAGTGGTGTTCTTCAGAGCGACGGTAATAAAATGCTGATAGCAACACTTAAAAATCTCAAATGTAAGAGCATATTTTGAATATAAATTGCATTTGATATTTACTGTTCTACATCTGCCTCTAGAGGGTGTCTAGTAATTATCTGATAAAGGGATAAAAACGGTATACTGGATTTTGATAACAAGGAGAAGAAAAGGATCTGGAAGAGTATATTCTAAAATTCTAAGTATACACTAAGCCTCAGAAGATTCTATCATTTTTATGTAACTTTTAAAAGATTTTTCAGTCTGTTTTTATTTATTTATTTGTGTATTTATTTATCTATCTATCACGAGTCTGTGAAGAAGGTCAGTCGTCTCTTCTATTTTTCTTGTTTGGTTTTTTTTTTTTTTTTTGGAAAACAGTATCCACATTTACCTATGTTATGTTGAGCTTTCTGCTATTCTCAGAGAGAGGAGGATTTCTGATAGTGTTTAAAGCTGTGCAAACAGAGAGGAATATTAATTTAGGAAAGTTTTGTCAAAGAAGGAGGTTATATCTGTTACAAGTGCTTACTATAAGTGAGCATCACTAAAGGTGCTTAGTTCCTAGCCCTTTAGCTTAGGCTTAAAAAGACCATGTCTTCCATGCTGGTTATTTTTGGTATAGCATCTTAGTAGACATCTGAGAAAGAAAGAACACCTAAGAGAGAAAAGAAGGTGTAAGACGAGAGGTAGAAAAGAGTATGGCAACAAAAGTAAAGGAGTGAGAATATGTATTTTCACATTGCTTCAGTTTTGTTTGTAAAACTATATTTTGAGCAAACTGAGGCTACAGCAATGTAAACGTAGTAAAAAAATAACTCTACATTGTGTATTACATAAAGAATATTTCTAAATACATATATCACTCCAAAAGTAATGCCTCCTATTATTACCATAGAACTACAATAGATACAAGGAGCACAATAACACTGTTCATTAGAGCAGATTATCAGCTACAAAATGCTATTTTTTGACATTGCCACCATAAGCTATGCTTTTTCACCAGCAATGGACAAGACTCTGCATGCCATGCTCAAAAATCTGCTCCAGCAGAGGTGACCCACTATTTCATAGGTGCTGTGATATCTTTCATTGACCTGAGCAGATGGAAGTCAGAAGGTGCCAAATCCAGATTATAGGGTGGGGACAGTAGGACAGTTCAGCCAGGACTGGCAATGTCTTCAAATTGGTATTGAGTTTGGCATTATCATATTGCAGGAGAAAGGTTGTCTCTTCTCTAACCTGTCTCTGGAAGAACGAACTTCAGCTTATTGTCATGATGTAGCAGTCAAGAAGGTTTGACTGGGTTTGAAGAAATCCAGAAGGATCACACATTTCCTATCCTAAAAGATATTGCACATCCCTTTACTGTCTGAGGGCTGAATCTTGGACTTTTTTTTATGGGGAATTCACATATCACCACTTCATGAACTACTGTTTTGGGTCTGGCCCATATTGATGATACCATATATCATCACTGGCAATGATGCTATCCAGGAAACTGTCACCTTCAGCTTCGTATTCTTGTTCATTCTTTTCCTCTGTAAGCATTCATACAACCCACCTGGCACAAATTTTGTGATATTCCTATTTTGCCACCATCATTTCCAGTGCGTGGAAGCTAATATTCAGTTCCATTCACAGGTCCCTGGTCACAATCCATCAAAACACATGAATGAGCAGGTTGAGATGCTTTTCATTTCATGGTTATGACAGATGTGCATGACCATCTGGACATAGCAGTTCTTTCATGTCACTGTTGTCACTGCTGAAACACACCACTCACTGACTTACTGTGTTCACATACATTCTTTGGTCTCCATAAACAGTTGGCAAATGTTGGTGAATGTCAATGGGTACACTTTTTCTGCGTGGGCGGATTCAGTGGCACACCGTTGCTTCATCCACGCTTCCGTGTCAGACACCATTTTGTCAGACTGCTCCTCTGTTGCCATCTGTGAAAAGGCAACAAAGTGTAATGGAATATTGGAAGAAAATTTCAGTCTCTACTGCCATTCTACCAACATCTGCCTCTGTTGTAATGGGCCAACATAATGAAACAGGAGGCATTACTTTCGGAGCAACCCTCTGGTATGTCAAAACTTCATACAAAAATAATGGTGATGCACTATGATGCATCACCCATTTCTTTCACCCATAGTGATGAACTATGGATGAAAGAAACAACAAGAATATAGCCACTGAGTTCAGAGTAAGAAAGAAGAAAGGACATTATGTCAATTTTGAGGCCTTTTATATAAAACCAAATATAGAATTCTTCACAGTGCAGGTGATGGAACACTGGCACAGGCTGCCCAGAGAGGTTGTGGAGTCTCCTTCTCTGGAGATGTTCAAGACCCATGTGGATGCCTACCTGTGCAACCCGGGCTAGGGAGCCTGCATGGGCTGGGGACTTGGAGCAGATGATCTCTAGGGGTCCCTTCCAACCCCTACAATTCTGTGATTCTGTGAAATTAATCACCTAAATCTTGGTGTTATACAGCCTCAGATTGTACTTCTGAAGATAGATATTCAAGATAACTCCTTCTAAATAAGTTGTACCTTTGGCCATGACTAGGTTATGATGTATAAGATTGTTTCCTGAATGTAACCATTGCCCTCTCTGCTGCTTCCCAATATAGATTTGAAGTAAACACCAGGACTGTGTTGCTTGCTCTTTCTTTTTCATATGAAAAACATGTAACTGCACACCCTGAGGTTGCTATAAGGTACTTTGATCTAACGTGAATGGTGAATGAACAGTGTACAGTGTTCATTATTTTCAT
>VXAB01006991.1:183617-292499 GCA_013399175.1 Odontophorus gujanensis
TCAGAAGGTGCCAAATCCAGATTATAGGGTGGGTACGGTAGGACAGTTCAGCCAGGACTGGCAATGTCTTCAAATTGGTATTGAGTTTGGCATTATCATATTGCAGGAGAAAGGTTGTCTCTTCTCTAACCTGTCTCTGGAAGAACGAACTTCAGCTTATTGTCATGATGTAGCAGTCAAGAAGGTTTGACTGGGTTTGAAGAAATCCAGAAGGATCACACATTTCCTATCCTAAAAGATATTGCACATCCCTTTACTGTCTGAGGGCTGAATCTTGGACTTTTTTTTATGGGGAATTCACATATCACCACTTCATGAACTACTGTTTTGGGTCTGGCCCATATTGATGATACCATATATCATCACTGGCAATGATGCTATCCAGGAAACTGTCACCTTCAGCTTCGTATTCTTGTTCATTCTTTTCCTCTGTAAGCATTCATACAACCCACCTGGCACAAATTTTGTGATATTCCAATTTTGCCACCATCATTTCCAGTGCGTGGAAGCTAATATTCAGTTCCATTCACAGGTCCCTGGTCACAATCCATCAAAACACATGAATGAGCAGGTTGAGATGCTTTTCATTTCATGGTTATGACAGATGTGCATGACCATCTGGACATAGCAGTTCTTTCATGTCACTGTTGTCACTGCTGAAACACACCACTCACTGACTTACTGTGTTCACATACATTCTTTGGTCTCCATAAACAGTTGGCAAATGTTGGTGAATGTCAATGGGTACATTTTTTCTGCGTGGGCGGATTCAGTGGCACACCGTTGCTTCATCCACGCTTCCGTGTCAGACACCATTTTGTCAGACTGCTCCTCTGTTGCCATCTGTGAAAAGACAACAAAGTGTAATGGAATATTGGAAGAAAATTTCAGTCTCTACTGCCATTCTACCAACATCTGCCTCTGTTGTAATGGGCCAACATAATGAAACAGGAGGCATTACTTTCGGAGCAACCCTCTGGTATGTCAAAACTTCATACAAAAATAATGGTGATGCACTATGATGCATCACCCATTTCTTTCACCCATAGTGATGAACTATGGATGAAAGAAACAACAAGAATATAGCCACTGAGTTCAGAGTAAGAAAGAAGAAAGGACATTATGTCAATTTTGAGGCCTTTTATATAAAACCAAATATAGAATTCTTCACAGTGCAGGTGATGGAACACTGGCACAGGCTGCCCAGAGAGGTTGTGGAGTCTCCTTCTCTGGAGATGTTCAAGACCCATGTGGATGCCTACCTGTGCAACCCGGGCTAGGGAGCCTGCATGGGCTGGGGACTTGGAGCAGATGATCTCTAGGGGTCCCTTCCAACCCCTACAATTCTGTGATTCTGTGAAATTAATCACCTAAATCTTGGTGTTATACAGCCTCAGATTGTACTTCTGAAGATAGATATTCAAGATAACTCCTTCTAAATAAGTTGTACCTTTGGCCATGACTAGGTTATGATGTATAAGATTGTTTCCTGAATGTAACCATTGCCCTCTCTGCTGCTTCCCAATATAGATTTGAAGTAAACACCAGGACTGTGTTGCTTGCTCTTTCTTTTTCATATGAAAAACATGTAACTGCACACCCTGAGGTTGCTATAAGGTACTTTGATCTAACGTGAATGGTGAATGAACAGTGTACAGTGTTCATTATTTTCATTCATATATGCTNGTCAGACTGCTCCTCTGTTGCCATCTGTGAAAAGACAACAAAGTGTAATGGAATATTGGAAGAAAATTTCAGTCTCTACTGCCATTCTACCAACATCTGCCTCTGTTGTAATGGGCCAACATAATGAAACAGGAGGCATTACTTTCGGAGCAACCCTCTGGTATGTCAAAACTTCATACAAAAATAATGGTGATGCACTATGATGCATCACCCATTTCTTTCACCCATAGTGATGAACTATGGATGAAAGAAACAACAAGAATATAGCCACTGAGTTCAGAGTAAGAAAGAAGAAAGGACATTATGTCAATTTTGAGGCCTTTTATATAAAACCAAATATAGAATTCTTCACAGTGCAGGTGATGGAACACTGGCACAGGCTGCCCAGAGAGGTTGTGGAGTCTCCTTCTCTGGAGATGTTCAAGACCCATGTGGATGCCTACCTGTGCAACCCGGGCTAGGGAGCCTGCATGGGCTGGGGACTTGGAGCAGATGATCTCTAGGGGTCCCTTCCAACCCCTACAATTCTGTGATTCTGTGAAATTAATCACCTAAATCTTGGTGTTATACAGCCTCAGATTGTACTTCTGAAGATAGATATTCAAGATAACTCCTTCTAAATAAGTTGTACCTTTGGCCATGACTAGGTTATGATGTATAAGATTGTTTCCTGAATGTAACCATTGCCCTCTCTGCTGCTTCCCAATATAGATTTGAAGTAAACACCAGGACTGTGTTGCTTGCTCTTTCTTTTTCATATGAAAAACATGTAACTGCACACCCTGAGGTTGCTATAAGGTACTTTGATCTAACGTGAATGGTGAATGAACAGTGTACAGTGTTCATTATTTTCATTCATATATGCTTATATGTAATATTTCAGTAATTTAAAGTAATTTACAAGTTGTGCTTCTTTATGCAATATATCAGTATTTTCTAATTGCACTTTTTTAGCTCTTCATAAGGTGCTGTCTTTCCCACTTGAAGTGGTCAGGAGAGGCTGTTGATTTTATTTTTGAAAAAAACTCATCTCACTTACAAGTGAAATTTTGTGTGGAATACTTTGATACACTATCGCTTTCTGTCTCTTCCTTTTCAGACTTCTTTGCTTCTTGATGCAACTCTGGTTTCTGAAGATGAAGATGAAGATGGTAAGTCATGCTCACAAGTCGTCCATGGCATTGAATACAGAGTTATGTGGGACATGAGCTAGACCCATGATAAAAACCTCAATAAATATATACATTTTTAAAATGTATAGACCATAACAAGATCAGTTTTGGAATATATTTTCTTGAAAGAATGTTTAAGTCATATTTACTGATAATTCTTTGTCATTTACTCAGTACTTTTTCCCACTCAGAGATAGATTTCATTTGTATTCTTTTCTGTGCCTAAGAAAGCTACAGACTGATTTTACAGAAAGACTGTTTTGTAGAAAGTAAATGAACTTAAATTTTTAACATGATATGCTGTATATCATTTAGAATAATGCAGAATAAACCAAAAAATAATGGTCAGGTCTAGTCTCATTTAGGATAATGGCTCAACTCATATTACATTTAAGCAGAGAGAGATCTGATTGAATAAATAGAAAAAGTCTCTATTCTGTCACTCTTTGACAGAATCTTATTCCTCTGTGTTTATTTGTTGTCAGACATAGCCTGTTTTAGGCCCCCATTCCACTAACAAACAAGCAACTCACATCAATAGAGCACTTGAAAATGTACTTCTAATGGTTTCTAGAGTAGAGATGGATTACTGGATCAGCCTAATGAAAATATACAGCCAGAATTTTCTCATTACAAATGCAAAAGATTTAAGGTTGGAAAATACAGAATCAAATATAACTCTTCATAGATCTATGGTTTGAGATAATACACAAATCAGGAACATGTTTAATCATCAAGAGTAAACAATTTTGTCAAGAGTAAGATTGCACACATAATTTATTTTCATTAAAAAGAATGGCATTTTGCAAACTACAGAAACAAAATGGAAGTGCCGATTAAAAGGATTACAAAAAAAACTATGAAGGGGTGGTAATGTGTTCCATCCTAATATGGAAATGGAAAAAAATGTTGCTGAAAAGGCAGCTGTAATGAAAAAATCACTGTGATTTATTCCTATCAGTGTCTTTAAAAAAAACTGTACCACTTTAAAATGTTTAATCGCTTAAATTATTTCCAAAGTTGTAGTTTTCAGAGCAGTACGCATTAGCTTTTCTTTTGATATCTTTAAACATCACATTATTTGAGTATTTCACTTTGCTGGAGCATTTGACTTGCTTTATCATTGTGAATAATGTTTTTTTCTATAACAATTATATTGTGGAAAATATTTAGATTATACACCTATGCAACAGCATAAATAGTGACTAGAAAAAGGTTATGTAACATAAAAAATAATGCTGTGGGCAATAGTGTCATACACTACTTAATTACAAATTCTGTATTTTATATCTTTATTTTTCAGTTTTCAACGTGGAGTGTGTTTGTTTGTTTATACAAAATTTAAAACAATTTAAGATGAAAATATTTGCTTCTTTTGTGACTTCATGTTATTAACAGGACAAAAAGCTCTCTTTTTCAATTTCCTGGTTGAACTGACTTGTATTTCTTAACAAAATTTTTGGTTGATATAGCCTCTGAATATTCATTTTCCCCAGCAGAGGGTACAGATCTGACTGTAATTCTTCTCTGCATGGCATAGGAGAATCACTTTAAATTGCATGTATCATTGGTACCAAAGCCTAGTACTCAGTGAGGTTCCCCCCTGAAGTATAGAGCTGTGTGTTTATGAGATACAGGTGGGTTCATTTTTTCCTCAATCTTCAAGGTATTATGTAATTATACCAATAGTTCCATGCAGAGAATGTACTATTCTGTGATTCTGTGAGTTCAATAAGTGTAGGAAATATCTGCAATGAATGCTAATACAAAATAGCTTTTGAAGACATGATGTACAAATAAAAATTCTATTAAAGCAAGTCTTCTGAAATACCATGGATTCAGGTTTTATTTGTACACTTTTTAATACAACTCTGTCTGATGCCTTAATTCATGCAGAGCACTATCTCATTCCAAGAGCACTTCAATTAATGTGGTTCAGGTTAAGTTTGTACTAAGCTTACTAAAATACATCATATTAGCACATTATTTTTCTGTCTATTCAGGCGACCAAGAGAAATATGTTTCAGTACTGTGTTTAAACATGATTGTTTTGTAGAATAAACAAGGCCTAAAGAATATTGACCAGAGTTAATTAGAATTTGATTTAATGTATTCAGAGGTCTGCAAATTAATCCTTTATGCAGGGGTGAGGCCCCCTGCAAGAGTCTTACTTACCTGGAGTTTTGTAAGTGACTTACAGGATACAAAAAGTAATTTCAGATATCTGTCATCCTCAAAATTATAGCATCAGAATTGGCTTTTTTCTTTATGGAACAATGAGATCTACTTTAAAGGGGAATTTCATAATTTACAGAATTGCAGAATTGCAGGGATTGGAAGGGACCTCAAGAAATCATCAAGTCCAGCCTTTCTGCTAAGGTAGGCTTCCAGACAGGTCTTGAAAATCTCCATAGAAGAGGATTCCACAACCTCTCTGGGCAGTAGGGCAGTTTGACAGAGAAATGTACTACTTGACTGAAGTCTGTATAGTCCTGTCATATGCAGATTATAAATGACCCATCTTTTTTTTTAAGGTGTTGCATATTTCAAGAAAATACCTATTATATTAACGAAATTTTAAAACATATTAGTATAGAGAGCAGAATACTAAATTGCAGTACCCAGACTGTAAGTGTGCCATTTTATTCAGCTTTCTCTATAGTTACTGTTGGTTATAAGAATGAGATGAAAATCTTGTGTTCTTCTCAACACATTCCTGTCAACAATCAACATAATTGGTTAAGTATTTCACAGTAAATTCACAGCCAGTAGCTGGTTTATTTAGGCAATTTCTGGTTTGACAGTGAGCCTCTAAAATGGATTAAGTAAATATTCAGAGGACCAGTAAGTAGTACAGATCAGTTGACCCCCAAATAGGTGTCGCGAAGATTATCTTGTTAAATTATAGTAATACCAGTGGACAGGACTCAGACAATAGTTTATATCAAAAAGCTGTGGATAATCATGTATTATCCTCATTTGTTCCAAATCTGTGAGCATGAAAATTAAGATTATGGGGCTTATCAGATTTTATTTTTTTCAGTAAAACCAGCAAGAACATTTTTATCAGATGTTCTCTTTTTTTCTCACTTGTGATAAAATTATATTGTCTCTAAAACATGAAGAGTGTTTCTTTATTTTCAGAAATGCAGAGAATTCTAAAGAAAATCACTGGGATGGGAACAAAGGCAACACTCCATTGTGGCCACCATAGCTCAGCCAGTATGAAACAGCACAATGCTGCCCCACATGTGCTCTGTGATCTGCTCAGCAGTTCTTAGCAGTTCTGTTATTCTCCCTTGCTCTCTTCTTCTGGAGTTGTTAACCTTATTAATGAATCCCATTACTATTTATTAAAATCTATTTGTTTCATGAATAGAACTGATCCTAAAAACAGGGACCTCCTCAAGAATCCAGCAGAGGGCTACATAGATGATAAAGGGCATGGAACACCTCCCTTATGAGGAAACGCTGAGAGACCTGAATCTCTTCAGCCTTGAAAAACGAAGACTCAGAGGGGATATGATCCACATCTATAAATATCTAAGGAGAGGGAGGCAAAGGGATGAGGCCGGACTCTTCTCAGCAGTGTGTGGTGATAGAACAAGGGGAAATGGCCACCAACTGATGCATAGGAAGTTCTGCACGAATGTGCATGGGAACTTCTTCACAGTGCAGTGACGGAGCACTGGCACAGGCTGCACAGAGAGGTGGTGGAGTCTCCTTCTCTGGAGACGTTCCAGACCCACCTGGATGCCTACCTGTGCAACCTGGGCTAGGGAGCTGCTTTGGCAGGGGATTGGACTTGATGATCTCTGGAGGTCCCTTCCATCCCCTTCAATTCTGTGATTCTGTGTGAGGAAGAAAGTAATCTAATTTACAATTATTGATCCCTTTTAGCAAAAGTTTGCCTGGTTTATGAAAGGCCAGAAACTGGGTGAGATTAATTTAATGCTAGAGATTATTTGGGATAAATACTGATATACACAAATGTTTGTAGGCTTTAACCCCATTCTAGATATGGTTGTTTTTATTTATATGGGTGGTCTCAGTGAACGCAGTATGATTTTGAATATGAATGTGTACTGGTACTTGAGTAAAGTTGGGTCTTGCTCCTGGAAAGTGGTGCACATCAAATTGATTCTGTACAATGCAGGTGGCTCCGTTGGCATTATGAAAGGGTTCAGTCCAGTAAGTACATGTGCAAATCTTTGCCAGATTAAAGCCCATGTTGCAAGAACCACAAAATGTTACAGGAAAAAATATCTGTCTAACATGCAAACCAGCGAAACAGGGATTATTTAATTCATCATTTCTATTTTCTCTGATTTCTAAACAACAGTATCTTGGACTGCATCAAAAGAGGGATGGCCAGCAGGGCAACAGAGGCAATTGTCCCCCTCTGCTCTGCCCTCCTGAGGCTCCATCTGGAGTACTGTATCCAGGCCTGGGGTCCCCAGTACAGAAAGGATGTAGAGCTGTTGGAGCAGGTCCAGAGGAGGGCCACAAAGATGATCAGAGGACTGGAGCACCTCTCCTGTGAAAAACGGTTGGAGAAGAGTAAGCTGGGGAGACCTCATCGCAGCCTTCCAGTACTTGAAAGGAGCTTACAAGCAGGAGAAAGACCGACTTTTTTACATGGGTAGATAGTGATAGGACAAGGGGGGATTATTTTAAATTAAAAGAGGGTAGATTTAGGTTAGATGTTAGAAAGGTACATTTTACAAAGAGAATGGTGAAGTGCTACTACAGTTTGCCCAGTTAGGTTGTGGATGCCCCATTTCTGGAGACATTCAGGGCCAGGTTGGATGGGATACTGGACAGCTTGTTCTGCTGTTTGGCATCCCTGTCCATGACTAGGAGTTGGGACTAGATGATCATTGAGATTTCCTCCAACGTAAGCTGTTCTACGATTCTGTGCTTCCTGACCAAACTAAAAAAGATTTGATGCAGCCAGTTTCTTTATCACCAGGAAACTATGAGTAAGTGAGTGGGTTTTGTTTGACCTCTTACTGAAATGCCAGTGTGTGGTATAACCAGGCTGTCCTCTATGCTTCATTCTCTCTTTCCAAGCTGTACATGTACTGCTGGGTGGTGATTTCCAGCTGCTGTAAAGCATGGGAAGTGTGGCTGAAATGTGACCGATTGCTCCCCAGTCTGCTTTGCCACAGCAACAACCAGACACCCCATCTGACAGTTTACAGGTGCTTTAGGAAGGGAAGCATACTGGTTAACTTAGTTTCTGCTGGCTTGCTCTCTGGCTGGAAACACATTATTTTTATGTTGTTTGTATAATCAGCTAGCCATCTACAGCAATGGTCTCGTCACTTTGTTTCCTCAAAATGCAGAATAAAGAATGTAGTAAAATCACCTTTTTTTCTTCCCTCATAAGAAGTTCCAAACACAGATTAAAAAAAAAAAAAAAGAGTGGGTGTGTAAGAGTGCAGAAGCAGCAGGTGTGCTCCAGGTGAGGTCTCTGGGCGGGCATAGGCTGCCATGTGAACAGAAGCCAGCACAGACCAGGAAGCAAAGAGAAATAATCGGGCTGCCCGCGTTGGAGGCTGAGGAGACAGGCAGGTCAGCTCAGTTAATCATTACCAAAGAGATAAGAGATAAGAAAGCCCCATCACAAGCATAAAGAGCTGAGAAGACTCCCCAGAACAGACTAGATTTTCTGAATGTATTTTTGCTGTGTCAGAGGAGGATCCATGTTCTTCTGCTGTTCCAAGAGTTCAGCCCAAAGGCAGCTCGTGTGTTGTTTTCCTGTTCCAATGAGGAAGTCAGAAATTCCCTCCACATCTGCTCTTGCGCTTGAATTCTCAGGTTTCACTTCTGAATCAGGAGCTGCCTGAATGAGTTCTCAGCAGTGCTCAGAGAGGAGCTTCCAGCTGTGCCACGAGCTGTATTATCTTGTGCCAAAGGAGGAAGAGGGAAAGAAATCCTGCGAAATGCTAAAATGTTGATGGGGCAAAAATTGCTTTAAGGATATTGCAGCTGTGAAAACTGAAAGAAGAGGATCAGCAGGAAGGCACAAGGAAACAGAATGGGAAACCTTTGTCAGAAGTACTGCACCTGTTTGGAGCCATATATCCCTTGCTTTTTCTCAGGGAATGAAGATGAGAGGGATGCAGATGTTGGCCAGGTCTTTGCCAACCCTGCTGTGGTAAGGATTGACTCACAGGCAGGAGAGAAGGACAAAGTGAATAAGACAAAAGGGAAGCCTTTACCTCCACTGCCTGGCCAGCATCTGGTAAACACTTGCAATTTTGTGGCACTCTTCAACTACAACGCTCGCACAGAGGACGACTTGAGCTTCCAAGCTGGGGATAAACTTGAAGTGCTGGATGCATCCCATGAGGGCTGGTGGTATGCTAGGCTCCTCCTGCCAGAAGGGTCAGTCTGTCCTGGCCGCAAGCTCCAGGGCTACATCCCTGCCAACTACATAGCTGCTGTACAGAGCATTGAAGCTGAGCCGTGAGTAACCCATGTAACATGCACCACAGCATCTTTTCTGTAGGGTGAAGTGGGTTTGGAGCAGTCAGTTGGGGTATTTTCTTTTTCTGAGTAGTACCTTGCAGCCATGAGTCCAGTGGTCAGCAAGAGTACTAAACCATGTGTATGAGGAAAATACACTGTGGTTGAAAGAAAAATAATCTAAAAAGGCAGAGTGTAGAGGGATTTGTAGTGTTTTAAATAATATATATCCCAATGAAGAAGCATTTGGCAATATTCAGTCTGGTTTACCACTGTAATGGTTCATATTGTTATTCATGTAACACTGATTGTGGATCAGCTGCTTTCAAGATATGACCCTTGGCCCAAACAGCCCTCAACCTAACCAGTTGTGAAGTTAACATTTAGTTACAGTTTAAGGAAGCTCCACTTTAAATCTTGTTGCAAATGTTAGGTGAGTCTCTAACATACAAGTTTTTTTATGGCTTGTTTCTTCTCTGTAAGCAAATCCCTCTCCGGACAAGGTTAAATAAAGTACAGGAAATGGAAAAAGACTGGATTAAGCAGAGGAACTGACTGCATTTCTTAAAGGTCCACAGAGTTTAACTATGCAGCCTATGTTCTGTTCCTTCAAAACTAGTCTGATCTTATTTACTATTCAGAACAAAAGAAAGATTCACATGAAATCAGTTATTCGGCTCTCTAGTGAAGATGAGCAGGGTCTATGTTAGTCTGCAATGCAGAATCACTTTTGTAATTAGAAGCAGCGTGAAGTAACACTGAATGCCACACAGGAGGTGTGTTTTGGCAAAAAATTACTGGTTTGGAAAAAGACAACAGAAATGACATTATAATTCATTTTGACTTTAAATAAATGATATTGCGGCTTTTCAGTTAAATCTCATCTGGGCCTGAAATATCATCTCCAATCTGATCTGCCCACTGTACTGCCTATGGCTAGGAAAATTGGTTCACATATGATTATACCAGTCTTTTATCCACTGTAGGATTTGTGTTAGAGGAACCTTAGGGCAACTGTATGATTCCTCTCAAACCTGAAGACCTTAATTTCCTGAGTATGACCAGCTGTTGCTATTTCTGTATTCAGGCAGACAACACTTTCAGTGGTCCTGTTCAAAAGAAGTCTTCCAATTTCAGAAATTAATCTGTAGGGAAGACATTTTCTGAACCACTAGAGAAATGGTGGTAGGCTCTGATTCAACTCACCTTGCACTTTGGTCTCTTCCAAGTAGTTTTATTACAACTCATCTAAGATTGTCACTTCCAGTTAGTAATTCGAAAGTCATTTTCCTCAGTTATACAACAAAGTCTCAGCTCTTAGGCTTTCTCTTATCTTTCTATATCTTCAGTATCGTATGTGGTGTTAACTAAGGTAAAGTGCACTACTGCGTAACCCTGTTTGCTTTCTTTTTTCCTGTGTATAGAATCAATTTTATTTTCTTCTACTCTTTTTATACACCTTTAGAATGGCAGACAGGAGGAAATTGAGATCTTTTACAGCTATCAGATGAAGTCATTCCTCCAAAGTATTTAAAAAGTTTTTAATTTCGTAACAAAACAATTCTGGCTAAATCTTCTGTCTTTTTTCAAATTTCCTTCTAAGTCAGTTGGTTGCAGCAACCTCGAACAAAAATAAATATGCAACACTGTGTTCTGTCAAGCCATACAGATACATTTTCCTATAATCATAGTCTAACTCAGTTTGTAAAGAGGCTCTGATCTGGACATTCGAATCAGTCACCCCAGATCAAACAAGTCAAAGATAAAGTTAGACCTGTTTGGTTAGACCTATTTCCTGTCAAGCTTCTTACCTTCATGGTTATGATTTTTAGACTTGTATCTAGTTGGAATATTTCTTGCTATGGTTTCCTCTAAGACCTCCATTTCACCCACCCCGTGTATTTCACACCTCTATTATCCTATTGAAACAATAAGAGCAAGAGTAGTGATGATGTTTTAAAGGATTAATCCTTGCCTAAAGTACAAGAATGATGAAAATGTTATTATAATGTCTCTTTATTTAAAATTCAATGTTTAATTTTGTTCTCTGCCCAAAATTTAACTTCTTTTACCTTTTCATTAAAATTTTAATTATCTCTCTCTTTCAGTATTGGCCAATTGCTTACAGCCATGACATAGACATCTGTTGAAACAGGAAGTTTCAATTGCATCTTTCCATCCTTTGTATAGTTCTTTTTGGTCACAGCTCAGAATTTATATAGAATGGAAGATTTACAATCTCTATCATGTAGAAAAGGCAAGCTTCTAGCAGCATTTAGCTGGATGTCTGCAGAGAGAATAGACATTTTGGTTTATTTTCAAGTATAATACCAACTTACTAGATCACGAAAAACTGGCTATCTTGTTAAGGGCAAGAGATTTAATGAGTACAAAAATTGCCACGCTTAATGTCTGGTGCAAATTGAGGGATTTATGAGATTAATGATTTTTTCACAGTTTCTGAGTCTCCACTTTGTAAATTAATGTCTGTAAGTAAGCTAGGGAAAGATGCACATTTGCAGACAATAACAAGTGTTGATTTGATGACAATAGATGGTGAGCTTCTAGAACTCAGGAAGGGATGATCTTTCAAAAAAGAGCAAACTAAAATATGTAATTTGTTATATTATGACTGACAGATCAGTATTAAGATACAAAATTTACTCAACATGACTTGTACATCTTCAATAGTAGAGGGAAAAGTAGCTTTTAATCTTTTTTGTCCCTGGTATATTGAGGTAGTCTCATAATTTCTTGATAGGCACACGGATCATTCTGCTTGAAGACATTTATACTTTCTTTATGTTTATAAATCAGAGATTTATGTATTTTCTTTAGCAAGTGAACCTGGCTTATAAAATATGTTCTCTTGAAAGGCACCTACTATAAACACAGTCTCTGTTTCATGATGCAAGTTCTTGGAAAACTGGGAAATAAAACAAACTGACCATGTTCTTTAGCAGCTGATTTCAGGTTGATTTTATATGAATGTTCATGAAACATTGATTCTCAATGTGTGCATTGCATAGATACCCCCCATAAACTCAAACAAAGGAATATAAGGACATGAAATATTCTATAAAATATGGAATAACGGAATTGTCAGAGTCACTATGTACGTTTAGTCAGTATATGTTCTCAAACAGAACATTTACATTTCTTTTCCTAATCATTTCTATTTTGCTTGTAGACATCAAATTTACTAACATAGGAGTATGTCTAGTCCTTTTTGATTAACGTTTTATCATGATCTGTATAGCAGAGCTAGTTAGGGATTGGTAAATACATTTGATTTTGTGATGTCCATCCTGGTAGAAGTTAATGATGGGTGATTGCTTATTCCCTGCAAATGCAGACCATTTTGTGTCCTTAATGAAATGTCTGGGAATTTTTCCTTGACAAGGAGTGTGACATTACTTTCTCTGTGTTCCTTCTGTTATTTTGTTCTATAAACAGGAACCATAGTAACACATTCACCTGCCCTTATTTTATTATTGCCACTTGTTTTAACTAAACAAGAAAAAGACATAGTGCCAATAGTTACTTGCAGCAAATACAGTCCAGCTGGACAGTTAAATTTAATGAAGAAAAAATAATAATTAAAAGAAGCAAAGAAAACTGTTGGGGTGATGTGAATTCTTCTTTTCTGGAAGAAAGGTAGAGTGTACTTAAAGGGGGCTTTCTCTTACCTGCTATCCTGATAGACTTGATGACTGCTTATTGAAAGTCAACTTTGTTCCATATGTTCACCCAGTGTAATTGACATAATACTACTGCGCTGAGGGAAGTAAATTCATGCAAATTCCTAGTCTATTAGGTCAAATAAGAGCACCACAATCACTTTTAATGTTTCCTTGTTTCAGAATCATTCATCCCTTAAGAGAGGTGGAAACTGAGCCCTTGACATAATCAACAGAACCTCACTAGTCAATTCCACAATGAGCTTTCTATATTACCCTTTGAAAGCAGAAGTGACTTATAGGTTATTTTTATCAGTCTCTGTAATTCCTACCTTTCTGTGACTTGACTTTTACTATTTCATACACTGACGGAGTTTGAATTACTGTGCATGAACAGGAAATCATTCACTGTGCTGACCTGATTCAAACTTTCTGCAAATTCAGGCTTGTGGGGTTCTTTTCATTCGTGTGGGTCATTTTTCAAAGTAGTGTTTAGAGCTACAATGGCTAGAGTCTGTTTTTGAAGTGGAAGCTTAGGTTTTGCTGAACTCTTCAAAAATCCAAATGTGATCCTCGGTGGTTTCAGTGTGCTCCCAATCTCTTGCTCTCTTAACTCCTTTCTGTATTACTATACAAACTCTTGAAGGCACCACCAGAAACAGCAGTAACACTAGCACTGAAATGGACTTGTAGAAGCTGTGGTGCTAAGGAACATGTTTCAGTGGGCAGCATTGGTGGTAGATGGACAGTTGGACTAGATCATCTTAGAGGACTTTTCCAACCTTAATGATTCCAATTCTGTGGCTATATGTTCATTAACAGGCATGACAGTGTTATATTTCTCACGTTCTCAGAAGGTATCACATTATGTATAAAAGCTAAAAAGATTATTTATTACCAAAATATGTATTTATTGTAAATAATGGAAATGCTTGTTATTAGTGAAGAATGCAGACTTCTCTTTCAATTAATGTACTCCAGGTATTCCCTTGAGCATACTTCGAATATATGTGCTTTTGCGTGCACATGTGCAGAAAGCTTAAAGGCTGATGCTCTCAAGACCATGAAAAACAGCTGGCTGATACAGGCTATACACAGCAAAGCCAGATCATGCTTTTGATCTTTTTTCACCATGTGTTCATAGCATCTGAAATATGTACCCAGAGTTTTGAGGTGTTTTCAAGTGCTTTTCTTGAACTTAGTTTAATATCGGAACAAAATCCTGAATTTAATCAATTAATTTCATTGGTCTTGTCTCAAAGTTGCCGTGCAATCTTCAAGCCTATCTCAAACATTTTCTTCAGCTCTGCTTTTTTTCTTAAATATACAATGATAATTCAAAGGAGACTGCTTACAGAAGTATGCAACATGTCAGATTTTATCAAGTATCAGCGATATTTAAACACCTGTGTGTAATCCATAAAAGATGTTATCATTGCTTAAAAAGATCAACTGGCATTGGAGATGAGCAGTTTATACAAATTCGTCCATTTTAGGCCACCTATTTTGTGTCAGTATGGTACTCTAAATATATAACATGGTCTGTTTAAATGGAGAAATGAATAAATCCATTCCTACTTCATCTTTATTTGAAATTAGTGTGTACTTTATGTATCGTAATTAGAATATAGTAGTTTCTATGGCCATGTTGTGAAAGATTTGACGGTGAATCATGTCGAGACCTGAAACAATATCCTTAAAAACTGAAAAAATAGGCAATTTGTTTTCTTATGGCACAATGAAACCCACATGGCCCTTACATTATGCCTTTGAAAAGCATAGACAATATCTCAGTCAGAGGAACTTAACAGTCTTGTTTGATGTTTGTTTTTTTTTTCCCTTCAGTCTCAGTAGAAATAGTTGTTAATGTGTTCGAGCCTAGATTAGTAGATTTTGAGTGAAGTTGTTAGCAAAAGCATTCTCCAGGTAGTGTACAGTGGTTAGTTTTCTCTGTAGTTGTCTTTGGCGGTTGTCTGAGTAACAAAGCATGTAACTGTGCAGAGCTCACTGATCTCTGAATGGGTTTAGGAGGGAAAAACAGTAAGCAGAAGCTAAGCCAGGCTAAATCCTAAACCTGTACTGTCTTAAACTATCTAGGTCACTTATCTCTGTGAAGAGTTGTTTTGTAACAGGTGAAAAGCACTGCTGGTTATAGAAGATTGGGGCTTTTCTTAGATATGTGGGAACTGTACTGAACAGTTTAAGTCATAAAAGCATACAAGATATCCCAAGAGGTCCAACCAGTGGCCCCTCTATCCCAGTTACTCTGTTTTGGAAAGGATCTTACAAAAAGTGCACAATCCTGTCTACTTTCTGTGATCTGTTGCCTTTGTACTTCAGCAGTTTGGAAATGTTATATAAGCCATGTTAGGGGGTATATCACTGCTGTGCCTAATTATTTTTCTTCCCCATCTGGTAATTTTTTTAGTGAGGAATGTCTCAAAAAAAACCCACCAACATGCTCTCGAAACTTATGAGGCATGGGAGGAAGTAGCAGTACTGGAAAGTTTACCTTTGTAAGCCACACCTGCCTATCTCTGTTTATCACAATGCTTGTGAGTCAACCTGTGCTGCAGACGTCACTTACTTTACTATGAGAAATTTACTGTTAAGTTCGTCTTGGATCCTATTGAAGATAACAGAAGTTAGACCAGAATGTGTCATCTAATAGTTGGTATCTTCTAACATAAGAGTTTAGCAGAGAAGGCTCTTGAGAACATTATAATGAAGATGCAGCCTTCCAGTAGCCTGAGTTAGATAAAACAAAATTTACCTGTGCATTTTCTTTACAATAGAATAGTAGAAAAGTATGATTGCTCATGTTTTACACATTTTTCTGTAATACATTATTTTGCTTCTTTTCAAGTCAGGCAAGTAAAGCCCACGTAGCAAAGAAATAATTTATTAGGTGATACAAAAATAAGACAAAATATTGTTTACTACTATGCGTAAGAGAAAAAAAACCAAAATGCAGTGTTGCTCAAATAATATTTTGTGAAGCATCTGTAAGGACATCTTGCATTCAGACTTGAAAAATAAGCCACTAAGCTCCTTAGTTAAGAAACTTATTCTTCTTGGGAGTTCTTAAATGTTGACATTTAGGTTTACACCCTGAAACTGCATATGAAAGCCCTTAAACTAACAAGAAATTAGAATTGAAATTGACACCTTTGTAGTTTTCAGTTCTCCAGATATGCTGAGGATTCATTTGGAAACAGTTTTTTTTTTTTTTTTTTTTTAAATTCAGAAGATCAAACAAAATATTGATCATGAATAAATTTCTTCTTATCACTTAAACTAGATAAAAATATATTTTGTACACTTATGTTAATCAATGAAAATGGAAAAATAGAGCAATGTGTTCAATAATATGATATGGATCCAGAAAGGATTGCACTAATTGACATTTTCTTTGCTTCTATGCAGATTACTCTCTAAACTGTCATTTCTTACATTATAGATGTATCTATCTGCAATAACATTGGTAAGCACTCTCATTAGGGTTCTCACATTTAAGCAGATATATTGCTAGTTTCCTGAAAAACAAAAAAAACCACAACAGATTATTTTTGTGTTTATAGAGCAAGCCATTTTTTCAGCAACTTTTCAAGCTTCAGCACAAAAGAAGAAAAAGAAAAAATGTAAAGGCTTACGTTTAGGAATTGACGTATACAGCAAATTTAAGAAATGATTAGAACTCCCAAAACTCAACCTCCCTTTGGAAACTACCAGTCATTTTAATTAGCAAAGTCTCTGTGCAAGTATGCAGAAGGAGTCTCTGCTGTTCTAACTGTATCTGGTCAAAGCAGCCAAGACAACACATGATAAGAGAGGTGGTGAGGAGAATAAAGCTGGTTGGTGGCACTAATTGATAACGGTATGTGGCATCAGTTGCACTAATTGATGGGCCACCAAGAAACAGGCAAGCTGGGGCTTTGCAGATGATGAGATCCAAACCTGGGGGTCCAGGAGATTGGAGAGAGTTTGGTGGGACTGTGCCAACCTGTGAGACACTGTACAGGGGATGGATGTTGGGGAGGTGAAAAGGTAGAAAGTGGTGGGAAGGGGTGTAAAATGGTCTGCTGTGAGTAGCGTATGCTTGTGAACCTGGGGAATGCTGTCCTGTGCACCAGCATCAGTGACCCAGTGTCTGCCAGCCCAGGAAGTGGAGGTGATGAGGCTGCTTGCATTTATCTTCTGTGTGAGTCCTGCATGTGGGACCTGTTGATGGTAGTGCTTTGTCTGTGACCATCTGTGTGACTGGCCACATCCCTATTCACCATGTAGATAGTTACTAGTTTTCTGTATTCCTGTAAAAAAGAAAAGATCAACTTCAATCTTGCTCTAATTTCAGAGTAAAAATGATTAAAATGTCACCTAGGGATGAAATAGCTTTCTGACGTAGTCTTGTGCTCTCTTATGAAATAAACCACATTTATGCATCTTGGGCTGATAATACATGCAGATGTCACACTGATATGGAGTTGGATATGCTAGCTTTTCTTCTGAAAGTCAGAAGTATCTTTAAAATGTTACACTCCTCATCTCTCAACCTTGAAAAATTACCCTAAACCAAGTAGACTACTTTGTTAATAAACTTGTCATCTACATGTAAGAGATATTATATTAGGGTAACAGTATTACACTAAAAGAGAGTAGATATGAGGATTAAATTCTTTACTGAGAGGTTAGACACTGAAACAGTCTTCCTAGGGACACAGTGGATGCCCCATCCCTGGAGGTGTTCAAGGCCAGGCTGCACGCAGCTTTGGGTGACCTGGTCTATTGGAAGGTGTTCCTGCCCATGTCAGGAGCATTGGAACCAGGTGATTTTTAAGGTTCCTTCCAACTCAAACCATTCTGTCGTTCCATGTTCCTTGGCTTGGGATCATCTTAGAGTGCCAGACTGCACAATTCTTTTCTGATTGCCCTTGGAAACAGAGTAACCTGATCTCTCTCCACTGAAAACTGAACTAAAAGAACACGGAAGTATGCTACTGGCAACAGGGTATGGAAGTTTGTGCCTGTGTGAATGCTCAAGAGAGAGCTCTGCACAAAATCTTTGGACAGATTAACACCATGATCTTTAACAGCCAGAGGGGTCTTTTTGTTTCTGAAGGCTTCTCTTTTACTTCTGTGCTGCAATGATTTTCCTTGTTTGAAAAGAAAATAATTTATCAAGGGTTATTTTCTGAAGAAAATCAATTCAGTGGTTTTGAAAGCTATAATGTTTTAAGTGAATGTATGATGGAAAATTTTCTTGTGCTTTTGAGTTTCCCTTAATGTTAAATCAATAGATGCTATTAGTGTTCTCTGTACCACTTTAACATTAAAACTACCTCATGGTTTCAGCTTTGTTTCAAAGTTGTTATGAATAGCAGAGCTATTGGTCCGTTTAGAGAATATAACAGTATATCAGTACTTTTATTCAGGTATATATTAACAAATGTGTAGAGATCCTAGCATTGATGCAAGGTTTTACAATGCTATCTTGAAAATGGAGACAGAGGAATACATTTTTTTGTCTATTTGGATGTTGTTTGGGTTTTTTTTTAAGTAATTATGTGTCTATATTTCACACAAAAAGCCTAAACCAATGCCCATTATAGCCAACAGTAGCCTTTCATTTATTCCAAAGACAAGTGTTTTAGAACAGGTTTTAAATGAAAATGTTCCTTTATCCAGGAACAAAAGCACTACTGGGAACAAACTTCAATACAGTAATTGACTTTAGCAACTTACACTGAAGAAATCCCAGTAAGTTTTATAACTAAAACATGGAAAAGAAGTAATATATCACTTTTATCTACCATTAATTTCTTCATATAGCAGAACTTCAGAGCAGACTGAAGGCAGATGACCAATATTCCGAAGAATGCATCAGAGTGTTGAAATTAATTACTCAGTAATCTCAGGATAAGATTTATTTATGGAGGTTAACGTTAATTCAATTGGACTATTACTTGGTGATTGCTTTTTATTTTGATCTTATTGTTCAATGACTGGGTTGAACTATGCTTATTTTCAGACACCATGAATATGGCCTTGTAGTACTATTGCTACACAATAGTTACTTTCCCGTCATTATTGAGCTAAAGAAGTGATGGTTTGTTGACCTGAAGGCACAATGATTGCTTTTGCAGCAGCCATGTTTTCCCCTAAGAGACACCTTTCTCAATGCCTGGAGGAGCCAGTGGAAATCTTTGGGGAAAAAAGGGAGGGCTGTGAGCATGGAGTGGGTGAGCCTGAAAAAGAGAAGGCTTGGGGGGATCTCATCAATATGTATAAGTAAATGAAGGTAAGCTGTCAAAAGGATGTGGCCAGACTCTTATCAGTGGTGCCAAGATAAGAAGTAACAGGTAGAAATTGAAACTTGTGAGGCTCAAATGGGGCAGAGTAGGTGCACAACTTCACCCCTTCCTTGTCTGCCTGAGTTTGAGGGATGTCTCCTGAGTGTTCACACAGTTTGTTGATCCGGGGGCATGCTGAGGGGTGAGGATAAAAACTACTGTGAAAAGCTGAAGATTTCAGCCAGGATGATGCCTAGAGATATCTAATTCACAAACAGGGTTTGCCGCAGAGCAATTGGCAGGGTAGCTGGGATCCATCAGCTATTAAAACACAGGAAAACCTGGAACACATACTACATTCATAGAGTTTGAGAAACATTTCGCATCTCTCCTTATTCTGCTGCCCTAAGAAAGACTTTTCATTTCCTACATGCTTTCCTGTAGGAGGCATGACCTCTCTGCTCCAGGCCCTGTTTTGATTTGCTCCCTAAAGCAGACATCAGAGCAAATTCAGCAACACATTTGCTGCACAGTCAACTGTTATTATCAAGAAGTGAAAAATTAACATAACATGATGTATAATCTCTTTTAACAGAAGTACACACTAGTGTAGTTATGTCCTACTGTAGTACTTACAAAACTGGTGTATAACCCATGTGTTGTGGACCTTTATAAAATAACATCTGACTAATCTTTGTATTTATGTTTACAAGACAATAAGTTTGTTCTAGACTGTAAGAGGAAATGCCAATCTCTGTGGAGGATTTTACTGCACACTGTTGAACAGTACCTTATCCAAACAATCCCACGCAGTTCCTTACTGTAAAAGTCCCTACAGCTCTGACAGACCTGTTCTTTCAGGCACGGCTTATTATTTCCAACAAAAACAATGACAAAACAAAGCAGTTTCTTAGACCATAACAGACTTCAGGTACCTAGAAGCCTTTTTTGATACCCCTGCTGCCTTCTTCTCATGGCTTGAAAGTGAATGGAGAGTGTAGTTTGGCTGTACTTCTTTTCAGATAATGTTATTATTTCTGGGGAAAAAAAAAAAAAAAAAGAAAGAAAGAAAAGAAAAGTAGTTTGTATTTCAGTAGAAACTCTATTTCCATTTCAGAGCTGAAATAAAAAACTTTGGATCTGAAAATTATTCCATTTGAGTACCTTCAAAAGTAAACTGTAATGTTCTGTTTAGAAAAACACAGGGAAGTTTAACTTTATTTTCTTTCTTTCTTTCTTTCTTTCTTTCTTTCTTTCTTTCTTTCTTTCTTTCTTTCTTTCTTTCTTTCTTTCTTTCTTTCTTTCTTTCTTTCTTTCTTTCTTTCTTTCTTTCTTTCTTCTATATCTTGAGTTATCAGCTCTTACATTTTTCATCTCACCAATTTAAAACAAGTCTACAATAAATTTAGTATTTATGAAAAAATGACATTCCATCAGCAATAACCTATTGACAAGAACATTAGCCTAAAGTCACCCAAAAAACAAGAAATAAATGTAATCCATTATTTTCCAAAACTGTGTATTCTTCTTTGTAATCATTATTTTAAGAGCACTTATAATGCTGATCTCAAAGTGTGGAAAGTAAAATGGGACTTAATATGCATTGCCTCACAAAATGTCACTTTCAAAAATACAGGCAGACTTCTATACACTTGTGTAACGAAATAATTCTATGCTGTTGGTTTTGGTAGAGCTCTTCCATTTAGATAACATGGAAATGTGCCTCTTTTTTTTGTTTGTTTGTTTGTTTGTTTGTTTTTCAGAACTATTCATGTACTCTGTGTTTTTCCATATGGAATAAAAATCCAACTTACTCCACCCACTGTTGTATTTAAAAGACTCAGAAGCTTCCGGTCCATCACAAAGTACATACGGATAGTCTTCATTTCACTTCTGATAAGCTGCTCAGCAACAAAGATCTGAGCAATATACATGACTCAGATCTTTGCGTATGAAGCAAATGCATTGCGGTTGTGCAAGATTAAAAAGTGCTGCCCTACCTAAGTGTCCCTGAAAACCTGAATTTCTAGTTTCCCTTGGAGGAAATTACTTTCTGAGTTTTGTAAATAAGTAATCAGAACTGAGCTGTGTCACTGCAGAGGTACATTTTACACATATTTTTATTTCAAGTATTGTCTAAGTTAGAAAATTTATGCATCATGCTAAGATTTTAATCCATTTCCATATGTAGACTGTGGAAAGCTGTTGCTACAAACATTTTTTAAGTCTTATTCTGACTCATTGGTTGATGACAGTACTTCGGGAAGATTTAAAGCAATCCATTTAACATTGAGCTTTAGTCAACATATGAATAAAGTGAATAGTAAAGTATTCTCTTAGCAAGTAAAAAAGTGAGTGATGAGATGAAGTTAAGAAAGCAAAATGGAAATGATCTGTAAAGAGCAACACTTACAGTGGGAGTTAGTCAGTGAAACTGTTTCCCAAATAGGAGCAGAATAGGCTGGGGACCAACAATTCTTGAGCAGCTTAGACGGCAGCAGATTATAGATCCTGAGCATTAAACAAAATCCTCAGCTTTGTCATGTCTTTATTTTCTCTTCATCTTCTGTTAGCTCTGGGTTTCTCCCTTCTTTTCCTCCGTCTCCTTGATGATAACTTATGGTTCTCTCTACTTTCAGTTTTTAATATCCTGTTTCCTCCATCTCTCATACATTGCTCTGTGCATTCCTTTACCAACACTTCTAAATTCCATTCTCTTATATTTGTCACATGCATTCTTCAGTATCTGATAATGAATGGCAATGAGAGATACATAGTATTAATCTCAGGAAGGCCTGTGCAAGGTAGCAAGGAATCCAGGTTTGGTGTATAAAAGAACTTAAATCTAATTTTAGACTTTTCAGCTTCTGCTTAGTCAAAAGGCTGGAAATCTTGTACTGTGAGGAGAGGCTGAGAACACTTTCTTTGTCCATTCTGGAGAAGAGGAGGCTGAGAGGAGACCTCGCTGGTCTATGCAGCTCCTTGGAGAGGAGAAGCAGGAGGTTATGTTGTCTGCTCCCTCTTGGCATCCAATGACAGAGCACATGGGAATGGGACAAACTGAATAAGAGGAGGCTCAGATTGGGGATTAGAAAAAAAGTTATGACAGTGAGGGTGGTCAAACACTGCAACAGGCTTCCTAGAGAGGTGTTTGATGTCCTGTGCATGTCAGTGTTCAAGAGGTGTTTGGACAATATCCTCAGTAACTTATGTTTAGTCCTGAAGTGGTCAGACACTTGGACTGGAGATCTTCGAAGATCCCTTCCAACTGAATTATGCTATTCTATGCTATGCTAAGCTACACTACGCTGTGCTATTCTATATTAAAAGTGTATGCTTTTTGCTCTCAAAGAAAATTGTGCTTCAAACTAACTAAGCATTTGGAAATAAAATTGCATATATTGAAATAACCAAACAGATAACAATTGTCAAATTCTAATGAGCCTTCTTCTCAGCAGAGAGGACATGCTGGGGGCTCTCTTAGAGAACTTCTGTCCCAGCTTCTGCACTGAATGTTTACCCACAGCAGACTGCAAACCTGGCATGGATTAAAAGCTGGCTCAGCAACACTCTTTGTCTTGCTCAGATAACAGCAGTGAAGAGTGGCACATGCAAGCCTGTTCAGGTTTCCATGTGCTGAGTAAGGGCAGTGATCACAGGATGGTCATATGATGAAAGGAATTAAATAAGAATCCAGCAGATCTCCCTCTCTCTCTTGCTTTCTACACATCTCTCCTTGTCTCATGTGAAACAATTCCTGAAGTTAACAAATATTTGTCTCTGGCCAAACTGTTACATAAAGTACAATGCTGAATTCTCTGAAAAGTAGGCCCTAGGCATTTCAAATTGGATGTACAAAATTAGTAGAAAGGGTTTATGATAATGTCCTATTGCCTTTGTCCCCTTCCATGTTTTTTCTCCACTATGGATAGTAGTTTACAAACAAAAGTGCCACAAAATAAATAAATGAATATTTGTAAAATGTGCAAATATTATAATCATGAGCACTATAACAGAGGCTTCTAGGAAATCAGCCATTTGTGTGATTTTATTACTTCTATTGAAAGCAGAGATTAAAATATACAGTAAGTGAACTCTATACACTGACTAAACAAAATAAAGGATTTTATTCAGTGAACAGCACTCAGATTTAAACTATGAGAAGCAGTGGATGTAATTAAACAGTGATATATTGCATCATCCTGAAAATGGCTGAGTCAGTGCCAGGAAAGTAAGATGAAAACTACCATCTTCTTACTACAGAATTCTTTATTTTGTGTATACAGCTTTCTATGAATTTAGATGCTGAGGCATTTAAAATGTATAATTTAGAGACCATTGCAGCTGGTGTTAGATACTGCATTAGCTTTCTGCATTCCACCGGAAACTGGGATATATTTGTTTTCACTATATATAACATAATCTATTTTTCTTTATTTTCATCTGATTCTTCTGTTCTAATAACACCAATTCTTTGTTCTTAGTCTCAGAAATCTCCTCATAGCTTAGCACTATCAATACAGTTAACATATTATAGTCAGTGTGCTGGAGAGCCGCCAGCTATCCTGTTTCTCCTATTCTGTAATGGAGACTTCTGAGAAGGAATGACAGGAATGAAAACAAACCCTCCAACTTGGTGAGATTTAGTGGTATCATGAGATTTACCCTTACATGAGAGTGCAAGTTTCAGTTTCCAACACTTAAGAAAAATGAAAAGTGAGATGCTCTTATGCCACAAAGTACTAACCAAGGATAGGATCATGATGTCAATTTTAGTATATTTAGTTCATTTAAAACCAATTTCATGTGGCTGATTTCCTGCTATTTTTTCTGTTACACCTCCACACTTTGAATGATCTTGCCATGTAGCCCTTCTCAACTGCTGATTGAGCCCTCAGAATTTTCCTTTTTAGTTGACTATTCATAAAATTCAGAATGTGTTATGGACCTCTGCCTTTGGCTTTATTTTACTTCCAGTCCTTGAATAAAAAACAAACAATCCCTTTTTATCCCCAAAACAGCTAGTTATTAAAACAAATACAGCCCCTTCAATACGATGCTGTGAAGCTGATTTTTACTTTGCTCCTGTGCATATTAAACTTAGGTGAAGGCAGAGAGCTGGGGAGCTGTACTCTAATGAGCCCTACTGATAATAAGAGCTATAGTCTGAACTTTCACATCATTTTATGTGCTGGTCTTCAGTGTGGCTAACAAAGAGAAGTGAGAGAAGCGAAATTTCCAAAGTGAAGGATGGCAGCTGTTAATTCAAAAGATCTTGGTCACTTCTCAAGTGGAGATGGCACTCTGAGTCTTTTTTTATTAGCTTAGAGTTTCTGTTGGTGTGAGTTCGCAAAGGGGATGCCCAAAGAAAGGGTATGCTTCCAAAACATTTCTCAAATAAAAAAAAAATTCAACCATGATTGGAGGGTCTTTGGCTGTGGTTCCTCCCATGCAAAAGCAAATGGTAGAATTAGGAGAGAGACAAGTACTAGAGTTGGAGAAAGGTGGCACAGTAGCTACTTGAAGAAGGTGGAGGCTGTAGAAAAATGTGTCCTCTCAGGACATATTTATCTGGCCCGTGATGGTATCTTTGACTAAGGCTTGGCCCACATCTTGAATTAGAATTAGGAAAGAGACAAATCCTAGAGCATTAGTTGGAATGGGGCAAGAAAAGTGGTTTGATATGGCTTAGTTAGTTGTGGTGAAGGCTGCAAACAGATTTGTTTCATGTATTCTTCATTCAAATTATGACTGAATATTCAGAATGGAACTATGTATGAATTGCTAATTCCTAACTGTGTCAGTGGAGATACACAGATGTCAGAGAATGTGCTGGTCAAGTAACCTGGGTAGTGGATGGTGCTTGCTGTTTCAGTTATGTTTTTCCAAAAGTTCTATTTCAAAACCTTCGTCTAATTTTGAGCAATAAAAAACAAATACATTTACTAAGGATAGGGTATTCTTTGGTCTGACTTTCCCATTCCAGAGAACAATCTCTTGAGCAAATACTTTGATTTATTATTTCCTTTAGAGTACTTTTTCCTCTGAAATACATGCTTTTAGGTAAAGTAAATGTTAAGCCTTTTGAAGCATAAGCTCAATCAATAGAAATAAGCCCCTAAACTTTTTCAAAAGGAACTTAAACTTCAATTTATAATGAAAATAGACTTTATATTTGGAGTACTTTTGTTAAAGAAGTGAATAGCAAATTAATTTATTTTCTTTAAATTTAAGGGGTTATTTTTATACAAGCAGAACTGTTTTTGGTACTGGATTATTGTTATAAACTCAGTGACTTTGAACTAAGAATATCATATTCAGAAGGAAGTGATCATCCCTCTGCACTCAAAACTCTGTATCAATTCAAATTCTTTAAAATAATATGGTTTCATAGTTTTTGGTTGCTATTCTTGAGAATATGTATTTAGAAATTTCAGAGAGATTCTAACTTCTAGTTTTTAGAGCAGATAAATTTTCTTCAGGATTTGGTGGTGTCAAGTTTGTGCTCTGTCTTCTCAGTGCTTTGAGGTGAATATTAGTCAAGGATTTGAACTATTGATTACTTAGTTTTCTAAGGTATAATTAATGAATTAATTAAACTAATTGAATTTGTACGTTTACTAATTACTAAAGCATTCTAGCTTTTTAGTTAGGTTCCTTTTCTTGCCAAATATGTATTAAGGCCTATGCTATCCAAATCAACTTTAAGTCAGAAGTCAGGAATGAAGTCTAAAAGTATCCATGTTTCATTTTCTTTTGTTAACAAAGCATACTTGGTATAGGTTAGCACTGTCTGTTTTACCTCTTTTTATTTCCTCTACATTCATACAAAACCATTTATCATTCCTCATGCCTACTCAGCCAAGGTTTCACCCAATGTTCTGATTTATTTCCTTCATTTCTCTTGGTGATTGGAAGCATTACAGATACTAAGCTAATTTGTTGATGACTCTTCCAGTACTTTTCACTAGCAACTGACAAATCAAGTAGCTGAGTAGGCAACTTATGTGTCATGTGATACACTGATTTATCTTAAAAGTTTGCATAATAGGTTTATCTCTGATTAATTTAAAAGGAGCTCGCCTGTGAGTGCGTGGCATAATTCTGATAATTATATATCACCATTTACTTCAAATAAGGGGCAGAGTTAATCTTGGGAAGTACTTTGTATGCTCGTTGGATGGAAGCTGAGTGCTGTCCCAGTTGAAAATGCTGACTCATTCTTATTTCAGTTTAATTTACACTCAGCACCACGCAGTAAGAGTGCTAACTACTTTCCTGTTGCTTGCACAGAACTGTGGAAACTACAAGGGTTAGTGATAGAGGAAAAGTCTTGCAATTACTTTGAAAGGAGTAGAGAGGAATAATTTTCACAGAATATAGATGCTCTGATGTTTGCTGTGACTTGAGATTGTTTGTTGTTGTTGTTGTTGTTGAACAGCATCAGAGCTGAAAAATTGCCAGTAACTCATCTGAGATATCAACAGGGAAGTGGGATAGTGGGGATCCTAGTATGGGTGGCTGCTAGGAACTTTACTGCATCTCTGCAGCTTTGAGGAACTTTGACTTTTAAAACATCAGGATTAGGTGCTTACTTGATTCGCTACACTGTTCAAATGGCATCAGCTGACTTGGCATCACTTTCTGTTATGATAACATTGGAAATATTTCTTGATGATTTTTTCTTGAGACAATGCCAGTCTGTCACATTTGAATTTTCTTTTTCTTGAAATCAGCAGTATTTTTCATCAGCTGCAGAATCCAGATTTTACTCATATGCTGAAGCATTATTTTCTAACAATAAATTTGTATGTGGTTTATAGTCTTTCCTGTAATCTTTCACTCTATTGGAATTCTAATCAGCATACCACACATTAACCTCTAGTAAATACACAGCAAGTTCATAAAACCTAAATTGTACTTCTAGTGTGTTTCACTGACTGGTAAAATTAATTGTTTTTATTTGTTTAGATGGTTTTTTGGCCCAATCAAACGAGCAGATGCTGAGAGACAACTGTTATATCCTGGAAACCGGGCAGGAGCCTTCCTAATCCGAGAAAGTGAAAGTCTAAAAGGCGAATACTCACTTTCAGGTATATTTCAGCTTTTCATCTTAAGCTATGTTTTAAAATTTTCCGAGGTCATTTGGACTTTTGCATTTTTGTTAAACAATGTACTTCGAAATGAAATCAAAATTTGTGATAATATTTATTTCCCAGAAAATATATAAAGGAAACTTGGCAGGATTCAGTTGGGCTTTTACTAACTTTTATAGGTCTTCTTTATTAATAAGTTCAGAGCAAAAAATAACTTGATTTCCAATGCCTCAGTTGCCTTGAAGTTGTTCTCATAGTTAAAAATGTCAAAAATGCCTTATTAGTCTACAGAATGGTGTTGACTGGTACGCAAAATAAAAATTAAGCATATCATAGCAAATGTCTGTTCTTTAAGAAAATAAGATTTTGCTACCTTAGGGTCATGCTTGCTTGTTTTCAGAGGCAAAATGATAGAAAGATTTTCAAAGTTGTACTTCAGAATCAGTTATGTTTCATTGAAAAGTTGCCTGAAAGCATTGGTAATAAATTAGACCTATAATTATTTAAAAAGACAATAATACGTTCTGTCTGTTATTTTGATCCAAAAGACGTTCAAATAAGAATATTATTTTTTTATTTTCTTGCATATATACACATTCCATCTTTTTTTTGTGTAATGTATATTTGTTGTCATAGAGGAAATGATTAAAATTGGTTCTTTTCTATGGATATTTATCAAACCTATCTTACTAGTGTGCATCAAGAGTTTAAAGTTGTCCCTCAGACAACAAACTTCTACACTCAAACTTTCTGATGTGCTCTACATTTTTTCTTTTCTATAAGATAGTATAGAATCTCGATGTCCATGAATAAATTGTGGATGCCTCATCCTTGTAGACATTCAAGGTTAGGCTGGACGAGGCTCTGAAATTTACCTAGTTGTAGGTGCCCTTGTTCATTGCAGGGAGTTTGGACTAGATGACCTTTAAAAATCCCTTTCAACACAAATGATTTCATGATGATTCTATGAAGAATTACGTCAGTAAAAGGAGAGGCCTCTTGTATAAGCAGATGCTTTCACATTTACTTCTCTTCCATCTGGATGTTTATGCTAGTCACCTTCTAAGCATAACTAAAAATGCATTAAGCCGCTTAATGAACTTATGACTTAGTCTTTGTTTCTCTTTCTGCATCACAAGGAAAGTGTGTATAGCTGCACTGTCTTGTGGTAGTATGGTAGTATGGGAAGGTTACTTTTTATTGCAAAGACAAGGAAATACATGTTGATCATGGATTGAAATAGAAGTTCATGAAGTAAATATGATACTTTCTGTTCTGGGAGAATTCCTTCCACATTTTTCAGCTGGCCCTTAAGGAAGTTTGCTCTTGCTAAGCACTGATATGGAAACTAACATAAACAAGGAATTAGGTTGCCCCCAAACTGTGACAGAACTGACTCACTGTGCACACACCCTTTTATCCAAAGATTGTATTATAGCCACAGACTGTTCAAAATGCTTTCTCTCTATTGTGCTAACTTTTCCTTATCTTACATGGTTATAGCTTCCAGCGAACTGACTTAACCCAAGGACTGGGCTAGACCTTTAATAGTATGGTTAGGAAGGGAGAGATAGCTATACTTGTTTTATCTGCTTGATGCTGGCACGTGGATACATGACACCTTACTAAACATCAGTGAAAAATCTTGTGCTTTTGCATCTAGAGGATGGAAATGGTATTTCTATTTATTTATTATTATTATTCTACAACTGTAGTCTGCTAGAAAAGATTCAAAATCTTAATACCTTAGCATGCCTCCCAGGTACTTCTCCAAGATGAAGGCAGCAGTCCCTTATTTACAAAGGAAGTATCACAGTGCAAAATCAAAGAGAATGAAAACAGATATTAGTCCAGAATTTGTGATGGATGAAACCATCCTTTGATACTGCTGTTCATTCTTTTCCCTGGAAAGGTATTATGAAGTATTTGATTTTTATTTTTGATTCAACTAAGTAAGATTTTAGCAGAACTTTTTCAAGTTTAAGCCTCTTTGGGAGCAGTTTTGATAATGGCTTATAACAGAAAGATATGAAACCATCAATTTGGATTTCTTCCATGCTGGTTTGTTAGATGTAAGAAGAACTGAAGAACATTATGTATGCGGAGACAAGGCTCCAGCTACAGCAGGCAGCCCTCCTTGAAGCACAAATGTGGGATGTTCTCTGAGTGTATATGCAAGTGCCATCTCAGATTTATTAAATATTTGTGGTCTTTTAGGCATAGAAAGAAAATTGTCACAGTCTTTAGACAGTGAGTATTAATGAAACAATTTACTATTGCTGCTAGACCTTTTAGCATCTTCCCAGACTGGAATGTAGTTTAGCCTCAAAATGCTACTTCATGAAGAAGTGAAATATTATTGACTGCTTACTGAACAGGCCTGGCTAAGTGGTTCCTGATTTGTGTTGTGCTAGTTGTTTTCTTCCAGTGTAATAATATACATAATGGTTGAGATATTGTATGTCCATAATCTCATTACTTACATCTACTTTGAGAGATCTAATACACGATCTCCCAAAAGTAAATATTTGAACTGTAGTATGGGAAAAGCAAATTGGATGGGAAGTTGTTTAGTTCCCCAGGTACTAAAAAATAAGCAGCTTTTCTGAATCTCTCTTATTTATTCCATCAAAAGTTACAAAATCCTCAAATCTGAAGAACCATAACAATGTTTTAATGAGGAATAGGGAGGCCTTTGGTAACTTCTATCTCTGTGGTAGCTGTTATACAAATCAGGGAGAAATCACAACCTGGTATTTTGGAATTTATCTCTACTATCTAATTTTTTTCTGTACAAAACAAATAAACAAACAAACAAAAAACAAATAAACAAAAAATATCCAACCCAAGATACCATCCTCTGTGGGACTGATGGAATTCGCTCTTCCTGCTATTGCTGCTTTGATTTCACTCCACAGAATATGGTGATAACGGTTAAAGAGTGATAACCTATCTTTCAGAACTGACGTCAATCAGAAAGTTTTCTTCTCTCTGTCCAGTCTTACATTTAAATATAATGAATCTAAAATAGAAAGGGAACAGAAAAAGAAGAGATTCTTCCAAAAACTGATTTCATGATATTTGTGTCTGATATCATACACATATGGCAAACTATGAGAGACCTAAGGCTAATAAGAGAAATAAATGTATACCTTTAGAAAACAAACAAAACAGGGGAAAAAAAATCCCAAACAAATAAACTGTGAACCTTGCCTTTCATTGAAAGGACACTTTTCACTTCTAGCTTGCCTTAATGGGATAACTCACATTTTGTAAAAGATTTTAATTATAAATGACTATTTAAAGTAACAATGAAAAGTAGTGTTCAGAAATCTTTTTCTTAGCTGTGAATAGTTAAATGGAAAGCACATCAAACTAGATAGGGCGCTGTGTTGCTATCATTTTAAAGTGGTTGACATTTTAAAAATAGGTTTTCACATTTTAAAAATGCACGTTATAGACAGATTTTTATGTTGATGACTCCAGCATCTGGTGTGAAATATATTAAATTTTAAACATGTTGGTGCCATCTTATACATTGCCTCTTTTTAATTAAAAGCCATAATTTAGATGTGCTCAGCTTAATTGAGTGTCATTGCCAATGATAGCAGGAGGTTCTCTATTTCATCCCTTACTGAATAATGGTATCTAAGAGACTGACTACATTAAATGACAATGCATTTTTTCTCTTCTGGCTCCTAAAAAAAGGTTGTATGGTATCCACTAGTCCAGATTGCCTTTAGGCCTAGGAAACAAACAAACAACAACAACAACAACACAACCATAATCATTTAAGGGAGAAAATTGATTGCAGTGGTAAAACCATGGCTGTAGCAGAAGAATGCTATTGGAGCAGTCAGTGTACCCTCTCTGTCCTGGTGAGAGTGATCCAAGCAGCCACCTTCCTCTCAGCCACACCTGGGGCACAACAGTAAGCACAGCTCCCAGCCATGTTCCTGTTGTTAGAATGCCTTCTCCTTCTGGGGAAGGATAGGAGAGAAGTAAGGTCTGTAGTCCTCAGTTTGGTTCAGGTCCCACTCTCCCTTCCTGCTGGTTACTCTTTACTGTGTGTACTCGGGGAGAACTGTTGGGATGTTAGCAGTAATGATGTCTTAGTGTCCCAATTACTCATTTGGTGAGGCTATGGACATTGCTGATGCCACCATAAAATTTAGTTCTGCTACCTTGGGCGGTAAATTATTTTATTATCTTCCTTGGGGCTGCAAAATGTATTTCTGCATGGCTTAAAATTATGTAGATGAGGAGGGAGAGGAGAATGTTTTTTTAAGCCAAAACCATGAAGATATCTAAAGAGAGCCTTAATTATCTCAGAAAGGGCAAGGAAATTGATGAGAAATTCTCTGCAGCCTTCAAACCTAGTTACTGTCAAGCTGTTTGAAGCTGAAGTCACAGTCCCACCCTGTTTAAGTCTGGTTTGTGCCTAAGGAAGAATGAAAGCAAGAAGGGGTTATGGCTGCCTCTTCCCAGAGTTCCATGTGCTTTCCATCATGTGTGGGCAGAGAAGCTGTGCTGTGCTGCTGCTCTGCCAATGTGATGTGCAGGACTCACATAGCCAGCTTCAGCCCTGGGATGCCAGTGAACAGTCATCTCTCTAGCACCGTACCAGCCTTCCCTTCAGCTGCTTATCACAAGCAAAGTCTGTCAGCCCAGAATTTTTCTCTGAATTATCCACACACGTTGCAACTTCACCCAGAGAAAATAAAAAGAACTATGAAATTACCGTAAACCAGCAACCTTACAAGAATATGAGGACAATCAAATATTATACCGTAGGCTAACTCAATTTTTCTTCACACCCTTAAAGAAACTTTCTCTTTGGTCATTTATAAATGCTATGCATAGAGTACTGTTTCTCGTTATTTCCGTGTTCAGATCCCACTCCTTTGTTGAAGTAAAAAGGTTAGACCTACTTGTTGGCAAACACTGTTTTATTTCAATTTGATATTAAGAGCAGACTTCAGTGAGTCATGATTTGATGTGACCTTGAGGAATACAATCTGAGTAGCAGCAAAATATTACTAACCATGTCAAAGCACTTGCAATCTACACAATCCAGTATAAACTGGTTCTTGTCCAGTAATCATTACTCACAGACTCAGAAAACATAAAGTCAGAAGTTTGCACTGGTGTGGTCTGACCTCTATATGGGTAGACGTAAAGTTTCATACGAGTTCCCTTTAAAAAATAAGAGAGCACACATTTCAAACCAACTTTTACGTTAATATTAGATGCTTTGCAAGTAATAAATACAATACTGCTAATAAATAAAATAGGTATTCATCTATGTAATATCACTTTTATACTAAGACTGGATTAACAATCATCCTGCTGGCTTTTTATTCAATGAATCACAAATAGCAATTCATTTGGCCAGTTTAACTTCACTTTAATTTTTGAAAAATTCAATACATTTTCAGTCTGTTTTTACTGAATTTCCTTTAGCGTGATTTTCAAATCATACACTACAAAAACGTACATACATTTTATAGTTGAGTGAACAGTAATTACATGTGTCGAAGTAAAAAAAAAAAAAAAGCCATACGAAAATTCCAATGTAATTATCTTTATTCTCAGGAGCTTTATTTACAAATTTTCTGTTTTATGGTCCTTATACAGAATTGTAAACTAGTAATTAATCTCTCTGAAAATATTACCTGTGGCAGATATTAAATCCCCTAACACATTTAACAGCTCCTAAATGCCCTCTGGTGGCCGGGTCTGACAACTGCAGAGTAAAGTAGAAAAATCATTATACACGACAGTAATTACAGTAGGAGAATTTTTTTTATTATTTAATCAACGAAACTGTGAGATAAATATACTTTATAGCACCTTTGTTAATCGAAAACAACCAGTAATATAAAATATTTATTTCTATGTGCAATATGTAGCTGTGTACACTTTTACTAATGTGATTAAAAATTAAATTCTCAAATATAGACATAAACAGCAGATCTTTTCCCTGTACTTTCCTTTCCTTTTCAGTTTCATCTTGTGTGAGGGGCCCTAAGAATAGGACAAAAATGGCACCAACGGGTGTGGTAGGAGCCACCCAACCTAGGGAAAAACAGTAGTGTTGGGTGATGAGGACTTGTGCAGCAAATGAAATGTCCTCCTCCCCTTTAGAACACGCTCCTACTCACCATAGAAAAGTACCATGTTTCTTGAATGGAAGTGAATGATGAGCCTCTGATTCTTCTCTCTTGTTCTTACCTGTTTCTGTTTCTTTCCAAAATGTGATGTTTCACTTTTAGTCCTGATCCAATATTTCTCCTCTTTGCCATTCCCCAAACTCACTAGATATTTTCCATTTTGTCTTGCTTCTTAATCTTGTAACCCCTGTTCTAATTTGAGCATCCAGTGTCCCATCACAAGCACTAACTGGTGGAAAAAAAGAGAAGAAAACCCCATCCACACTTTCAAATACCTGTTTCTTAATGTCACTGAACCTCAGTAACTCCTTGAGCTCAGTTCATTTTTCCACCTGAAACTCCCCTGATTTCCTGAAATCAGGAAACCTTCTCCTGATGCATGTCTCCTCCATTTGAAATGCAAAAAAATACATCCTAGCGCTTAAACATCTTCCCTGTTAAATTATGCATTATATAGTCAGAGCTTCTCATTACCAGCTAGGTTCATTTTAGAGCACTGTTTATATTAGTGATAACAGCTATGGCACTGATAGGAGTTAAACAAACTATCCTACCCAATGCATGAGCTGAGTGCATTTTTCTCCATCTCTGGTCTACTACTGCTCCTCCCTCTCACTAGACCCACCCTGGAGAAACCTAGCCCTCCTTTTGGTATTGACAAGGTCTGCTGTGATAATCCCAGGAAAGGACAGTGAGCATCAGGAGAAGCACCTAAATAAGATAAAGGCCGTTTTGTTTAGAGAAATCTATATGAGAGTAAACCACATTTAAATGGTAAGGGTAGTTATCAGCAACTCAAAGCAGAGCATTACTGGTCTTATTTTTACATATTCCAAGCACACACAAAACTCAGTAAACCCCGCAGAAAATATGAGTGCTTTCTAGAAAATCATGAAGCATGGTTCGTATGTTTTTCTTTCTCTAAAAATGCCTGCCAATCCAGAAGATGCTATTTGTAATGCTAATACTGTTAAAGGAAATATTAAAAATTGATCAAATGGTTACTTTGAATTATTCTCTTGAAATATTTGTCGTTCTAAAAGATGGAAAACATTAACTGCCTCAATAATTATGTCTTCACATATTTTTGTGTCACATCAGAGAGAGGTAACAAGAACGTCCAAATCTGAATAGTTAAAGACTGTCAGACTGGATATGCTAAGTTATCTAAATAGTGAACTGTGGTTTGGAAGACAGTTTGTACCATTGCCATCCTTGAAACTAAAATAATTTATTTTAATTTCCTCACTACAACCTTTGGAAACTAATGCCCCTTATGCTAATTTAGTCATAAACTATATTGTATTACTGTTTTAATACCTGGAAACTTAATGTATTTAAATCTTCTTAGTTTTTGATGGTGTATCTGTGAAGCACTACAGGATCAGAAGATTGAATGGAGAAGGCTTTTTCTTGAGTAGACTGAAAACTTTTAAAACTCTGAATGAGTTTGTTGACTACTACAGTAAGAGCAGTGATGGCCTCTGTGTGATGCTTGGAAAGCCATGTCCGAAGGTAAGAGAGAATATGTGTACACATATTTTCGTAAGCTAAGTCATCAGTATAATTTAGAAAGCACTAGTCCCATATCTGCTTCCATAACTGGGATGGTGTTGGTCTGTTTATTTTCAGAAAGTTTAGCTAGCAGCATACTTTCATTCTTGATGCGTCAGTGTTAATACCATGCAATTTTGTACAGGTTCAAAACTCATTTATTAATAGATGCATATGGTGATGAAATCTACAGATTCATAACTCCAGCTTTCTGTAAGTAATTACTGAGGCAAAACCACATGGTTCTGGCAAGCATTACATGATTGTTCAGTAAGCTTGCTAGGTGATGACTTCTAATTTTTACTTTCAATGGCAGTATTTTCTTTAGAATATTCTTTATTTCTGGCTAAAAACACCAACTTTATTTTATGTTCTCAACTTACTTCACATGTACTGTAAGGAAACACTCATGTCTGTTTCAACTTAACATGACATTGTTAGAAAAATGATATATTCTGTTGAAAAAACCCCGAAATCTAAATGTATTATTTATTTATTTTTACCAGGTACAAATTCCTACTACTTTTGATTTGTCATATAAAACTGTTGATCAGTGGGAGATAGACAGAAAATCTCTGAAATTCTTGAAAAAGTTAGGATCTGGTCAGTTTGGTGAGGTATGGGAAGGACTGTGGAATAATACCACCCCAGTGGCAATCAAAACATTAAAACCAGGTACGTGAATTGCTCTTAAATGTTAATAATGTGTAATGTTGCTAAATCTGCTTCTTAATTTTTTCACTGTTACTGAAAATAGATCCTATCCCTTTGTGTAGCCTTTTTAAAATCATTGCACTTAAACATATCGACTAATAAATGTCAATGTCCAGATTGTGTTTGGTATTCAGATGTCAGGGGGACAGAGAGAGTGGTGAGGTGCTGGAACTGGCTGCTCAGAGAGGCTGTGGATGCTCTGGCCCTGGTGGTGTTCAAGACCAGGTTGGAGGGGACCATAGGCAACACAGTTTTGTACCAGATATGGAGGTTGCTGGCCCTGCCTGTTGCAGGGGAATTAGAACTTGATGATCCTTGGGGTTCCTTCCAATCCAAGCCATTCTATGATTCTATAGCTTGGAATGAGAACTTAATATTGTTTTCTGTTTCTGTGTGAGCTACTGAAATTCTTACATTACATAAAAATTCTTATATTACATAAAAAAAACAATGCAGCAAGATCATATACCTTTGGTGGTATTATATCATATTGCTGGTATAGAATTAAGTGACAACATATGATCTGTAGGTGAAGCAATCCATTTACTTCTAGCTTGTCATCACTAGAATTTTTCCTAGTATATAAAGCTTCCTTTGGTGATATGGAATATTAACGGTGTTAAGCTCATCGTATTTAAGAAGTACTTCAGAATTAATAATGACTGAATGCATTTTCTCAGGTTTTGAGATAATAAATAAATACCCAATATTTGAATATAACATAACCTTGTGATGAAGACAGCTTTTAACATTTATTCTTCATTATTTTTCATTACCTTAAAGTAATCTATGCATTTTAAATTGACAACGTAAAACATCAGCCAGCAGATGGCAAGAATCCCATAGAGAAGAAAGGTAGCATGAGTGGCATTTACATTTTTAAAAAGATAACATTAAAATTTGCTTTCATAAACTGAAAAAGCTCTTGTTGTGAATTAATGACCCTGTTTCAGGAAGCAAAATAGATTAAGATCTTTGGTTCAGAAGAACAACTATATATTCGAGCCCTACTTGACTTGAATGATTTCCTGAAAAGGGAAGAATCTAAAAGTGCATTTTAGGACCATCTTATATTATATGTTGATTAATTTTGGACTTGCAAATTGAAAGCATGTAAGAACCTTTTATTTTCTTTTAAAGCAGAAAAAATGTTCATATTAAAGACCTTGTAAAATTAGTGTAAAAAACAGCGTACTTTTTCAGTGAGCTGATATATCTCCCTGCTGATCTAGGAAACACAGAATTTGTCTTGAAATCTCTGTCCATTTCCCTGTCCTAAGACATTCCCAGTGCTAAGCCATTCTGTGGCAGGAATCCACCTGAAACAAGAAGTCTGAACCCAAGCTGTTTCTCCTTGATTCTGACCTGAGTCTTTCATCCTGCAATACAAGCAGAATTTTTCAAGTAGCTCGGATATTTTTTTTAAGACCATCTTCACTGTGCCTTTTGTGTCTGTTAACGATTTGTTTTATCTAGGTATGATGCCAAAAGAAAGAACAATTCCAGCTGTGTAAAGACAAGGAATATCTTCACATTTCTTACATGCTAGCTACCCGTTTAACAGCCCACTATAATTCTTGCTTTTCTTCTCCTTAAGGCAAACTAATTTGTTCATGTTAGTTTACTTTCTTTTAAAGACTTAATGAAACATATGGACAAGTTTGTTTTATTGCAAAGGACTGAAGGGTTCTTTCTAAAGCATGAAATCTTGTAAATGGTATTTAAGGAAGGAAATTAACTAAACTGGAATGAACAAGACTAGTCTAAAGTTCTTGTGACATTAAGGTTTCTTTCAAAGATTTTCTTCCCTCTTCAAGAAAATATGAGGCAATTAGCGTTCTAGGAAAGGATTTATTTCTTGTCAAACAAAATAAGATTTTGCACAAATTGCAGTTCACACATTTCTACTTATTTTCTCTATGAGGAAAGTGCAGCTGACATTTACCTAGTATTGCATATGCAAAATGCAAAGCTAAACTAATCATTTCATCTTCTCAATAACTCGTTTCAAAACTCTACTTCATCTTCTCCTTCTGTATAATGGGAACAGCACATATTTTCAGTTCTCTGCAAAACAAACTGCTGTTTTACAAGTGCACTCAATCAGAACTGATAAGACTCCCCAGAAATGCATGAAACTTGAATGGGACACTACTACCAAGTTACAGCTGCAATTTGATTACTTTTTTCTTCTTTTGTCTTTTAGCTTTTTTATATTAATAAGATGAAGGACTGCTACTAATACTCCATGTGAAGAAAAAGAAAAAAACTAGAGAAATCAAACTTTATAACTGACGCAGATTTTAATGTGTTTAAAGCCAAACTGTACTTTGGAGATCCATTCTTTGTTAATCAATTCACTATCCATTATATGTCTTACTGATAAAGGATAGAGAGAACATGTTATTTCTACAAAAATATGTTCTCTAGAATTCTAACTCACCAAAGATTATAAGATGACAAAAATGATAGATTTGTTATCTAAATATTAAGATTTTACACTTGAGTAAACATATTATCAACCAAATTGTTTACTCACAGTCTAGCACATTACAAATGAAGAAGCCCCTTTAATAGTGCTACTCACTGTATTATGATAGTTTAGCTTGGCAAAATGACTTGATTAATCAACATCTTTTCCATCTTTTTTTTCACTCTAGTCTGCTTCCCGTTAAGACCAACAGTAGCAATCTCATTGATTTCAGAATGGGTTACGTTGAACTAGGGCAGATACAAGTCCTACCTAGATGAGAGGTTTGGATAGATGAAAGGATGTACTTAAAACTCTTCTGTCTTCATGAGGCTGCAGAAGGAACAAATGCAGATATTTTCTAAAATTCCATAAGCAGTAGTCATTGATTCCCTTATTGTTTTTGGCAATTTTAGTCACAGCTTTAGTATTACCTCACTAAACATAAAGTGGAGAGTGGCTTAGAAATAGGAGACACCAGTAAGGTAGTCTACAAGCCAGGATGTAGCAGCAATAATTTCTTAAATAGGCAATGATTTGATCTTCTCCCTCCTTTGATCTGCACAATTTTCCATATAGTGGTCTCTTTAATCTCCAAATTAGGACCTGGTCCTGATAAAAAAAAAAATCTGTCAGTGGAGTAGGAAGTTATTTATTTATTATTTAATGAGATTTCTGCTGAGGAGAGTTGAACACATTGTTCAGGGTATTTCTCCAGACGTGTGGTGGAAAGAAGCAGAAGAGTTACTGGTTTCCTTTGTTTTTTTGGTGTTCCCTCAGAAGGCCTGTGATGGAATTTCTTGTCCACTTGCCCTCTGATTGATTGCACAAAGATATTGCTTTATCACTTTCCTGTATGTGTCACAAATAAGTGTATACGCAGACATCGAATGAGGTTGGAAGTGACTTCTGGAGGTCATCTTTGCTCAAGCAAGGTCCTACAGAGCATGCTGCACAAGAAAGCATCAAGGCAGGTTTTGAAGATCTCCAGAAAAGGAGATGCCACAGCCTCTGTGGACAACCTGTTTTATTGCTTTGTCAGTATCACAGCGAATAAGTTTTTTTCCCATATCCAGATGGAACTATTTGTATTTCAGTTCATGCACATTGTACTGTGATGCTGGGTACTACTTAAAAGAGTCTGGCACCATTCTCTTGACACCTTCCCTTAAAGTATTTGTACACATTGGTAAGATCCCCTCCCAGTCTTCTCCAGCCTAAACAGTCCCGGCTCTCTCAGCCTTTCCTCATAAAACAGATGCTCCAGTTCCTCAACCATTTTCATGGGCCTTCTCTGGACTTTGTCCTGTATGTCCATGTCTTCTGTACTTGGGAGCCCAGAAACGGACAGAGCACTGCAGGTACAGTGTCACCAGGGTTAAGTAGAGGGGGAGGGTCTCTTCCCTTGACCTGCTGACAACAGTATTCCTAATGCAGATTAGGATATCTTTGGTCTTCTTGGCAATTTAGACACATTGCTGGCTCATGGAAAGCAATTACTTTCAGAGGAGAATTCTATGAATATATCTTCAGATGTCTACGAACACTCTTAGCAGTAAACCTAAAATGAAAGGCAGTACAAGCTGCAAATTTTGCAGGTGTGTGACTGAGGATCCAATTACATCAAGCTTCAGCTAAAAAAGAAAATAAAAATAAAAGAATCGGCAGTGTAGTTTTTTTTCTGCATCCACTGCACTATGGAGAACAACTTTTCCACAGTGAGTGAAGTATATATTTTGTAAGCCTCCTTTGTGCTTTCAGAAGCAAGTTGCTCAAGTGTTTCAGCAGCACTCTGAATGCACAAAATTCAACTGGGACTAAGTTGGAAACATTAGTTTTTGTAGGCTGCAATGACTAAAATATATGGCTTCTAATCTAAAAGGCATAGAATTATAGATCTTTGACATTGGCCATAAGAAAAAGCAGTAGTAACATGATGCCTGCACTCAGATGGTTCTCTGGTGTTCAGTTCATTCCGCTTTGGCTGTATGTGCAACATTTTAGCAGGCAAAAAAAGTGGTGGATTTAGAAATGAAAAAGCACAAAAAGAAAACAAGAATGTCTTTCTTTTAAGGAACATCTTCTCTGACTTCCGAGTTCCTGACCAACAAAGATGTATAGAGATTAGAGATATGAAAATCTGGTCTACTAGCCAGCAGTTACTTCTGTTCTTGGCTCTGCACAACACTGTCATGCTACAGGCCCCTGTGCATGTCATTTCACATTTTTGCTTTTATTTCCTCACTGTGACATTGTTTTTTTGCTATTTAAGTGGAAAATATTGCAGCAGGGGTTTGCACTTCATCCCATGCAAAGCATGATGGATTCTCTAGAACTTATTTCCTGGGCTTAGCTTGCTTCTCCAACTGTCAGCACATAAAGCAGACATCTATCATCACCAGTTAATCATATCTGAGAAACTTCCTTATGCCTGCTCAAGTTGTCAGATGCATTTGTCACTATCATATTGTAAAACATCTCCCAGGTTTCTCTATTCTCATGAAAGCTTCCCAAGCAGAGTTTTTTTAGGAGGCATTCTCAAAATAGTCTCTGGGTTTTCAGTCTTGTGAGAGGCTTTAGTAATATTCTCAGTTCTTTACTATGTAATATATTTTATGCATATGCAATGTAAAAATTTTTTACATGCAGGAAATTTTTTGTTTCCCTGAACAAAGATACTATTTTTTCTGTTTACTTTAGTACATACCCTTTCATTACCTTATAACTTCCCTTGTGTATGGTGAGAACACTACCTGAGGGGTTGCTGGATGCCTGTCTTATTCTACTATCATTGTTCTCTCATGTAATTAAGAACTTGTAGTTTTAAGTGTTATTTATTCTATATAAACTAATTCAGCAGATGACGATAATGCTTGCTGTAAACTCTACACAAGATAATTGTTTATAAACATATAGAAGATAACACTGCTCTGAAGTACAAGGTTACATTGAAGTCATTTTTGAAGGATTATCAGAAGTTGCAAAGTCTGTCCAGAAGGGCTTATCAAATATTTAAGGATGACTTACTTTTAGGCCAGTGGAAACTAGATAGCGGGAAAGGTCAGTTACTTCCATCTCATTTTCAAATAATCAGTGTCTGTCTTATAATGTGAAGCTTCCTCAACTAGAACAAATAATTAATACTGATATACCTGCTTTAAGTGGGCTTAAATTAGATGAGATTTCTGGCACAGAAACACATTAGAGAGTGCATCAAATAAATACATGCTAACATTTGGTTCTAAGAAGTACTTTGGTGTTTACTAAGGAGTTTCTCATTCAAAACAAACAAACAAAAAGAATTATCTAACACATACTTTCTTCAAGTAGTACTTTCAAATTTGTCTTATAAAAAGACACATTAACTAGCTGCTTTCTGATCAAGTGGCTTCCACCTGCAGTACTTTGCTGTTCATACTATGTTTGCCAATAATGAGCAAAAATGGATACTTCTTTAGAAACATGTAACTCAACTATGAACTTAAAAAAACACAATTATTTGAAACTCCATTTGACTTTTATATTTTATACATTTCATTTACGCAAACATCTTCAAAGAAATGTACTGTTCTCATCTCTACTATGACAGGTTTGTTTTTTGTAGCTGGCACTCAAACCATTCATTATCTAGCTATAGAGCTATCGGTCGCTATTTAAAGATATTAGGTAAGAAAAATGAAGGTTACATACAGTCCTTAGAATATGCAGGAAATACTGAACTTGTCTCTTTAATACTATAAGTTCTATTATTATAAATATTAATGAACAGGGTGAAAAAGATTTACTGTTATTTAGCTAGCAGAATTCTTCCCTTTTGATCACATTATTGGAGTTTGCCATATATGAAAAACATGTTGCTTTGTCTGAATTTGTAGGAAGAAGTTCATAGTGTAGAAGTTAGCATAGAGTATATAGAAGTTTAATACTGAGGGATAACTTGCAGGCAAAGTTTGACATCAGAAGCAAATCAGGCTATTATTTTTTATAACGTGAAGAATCTCTTACAATGATCCATCACAGACAAGTGATTTCATAGACCCCAAGTTAGCCATACTTCATTCTTTTAAGGATTAACACATCAAATATTAGCACTGATACTAAGTCATTTCTCAGGTACATACACTTTTAGAGACAGAATACCTAACAACTTCGTCAGGAATGAAAACAACTACACCATATACTTCACTTGGAAAAATAAGCAGGAACATATTTATTGACATAATACAGATAAAGCATAGTGATTTAAGAGCAACCTAACAAGATTCAGGATGGCTACATACACTTGATTATTCACTGCAGAATATAGATTTAAACCACACACAAGATACCTTCCCACTTAGTCATAAGGTTCAGAATGGACCCATTGCTTTCTAAACTCCTTGAACTGCAGTAACAAAGATCCTAGATGTAGCTGAAGCTTCTCCTAGGCCCAGACTTGATCAACAGTAATTTTTGAGGAATCACCTCAAAGATATAATCCCCTCAAAGTTAATACAGCCTAAACCAAAACTATTAGTCACTTACTCAGGAACTGTATCATCAAGGCATCTTCATATAAAAAAATCCCTAAGGAGGTATAACCTTGTAATGCATTACTACTCAAGTTATTTGTGGAGTAAAATGATTGACTCATAGTCACAGGTTGCTTTTTAGGTGCGAGCTCAGTTGTTTCTCAGCTGTTGAATCAAGTGTCTGTTATTAGTCCATTCAGTTCTCCTTTGCTTACTGACAGTACTGTTGCATATTGTCTTCTTGTTCCAGGCCAGGCTGAAGTAGGAAGCAATCTTCTTGTGCTAAAGAAGAGGGGTGTGGCGGGAGAAGCATGCTGTCACATAGCTTCTCTTTTGGTTTTAGATTGATTTCCATGATAAACTCATGTAGTTTGAAAAGAGAAAGCACATGCATTACAGCATTAAAAGAAGTGTCAAAGTGAGCAAAAGCCCTATAAAAAGAACTCTACCTCTTTTTTGTTGTTGTTGTTTGTTTTTATTGACTGGAGATCTAGGATCTGTGGTAAATTCAAATAAAGGCTGTGCTGCTGTAAATAGAAAAAAAAAAGACAATGTAGCATTTCAGATATTATTTTTTTTCCATCTGACTCCCTTAATCTCTTCTTTATAGAGAACATCCATCAGTAATCTACTGTTCATCCTGTTTCCCATTTTCCTCTGATAATGACAAAAAGAAATGGATATAGCCTGTACCAGCGAAAGAGATGTATTATTGGCTGCCATCCACATATTGATGACATGGAAATCCATTGCCTTTCACCACCCCCTTCTAATGACATCCTATAAAATGTTGTTGAACTGGGGCCTGTGAGATTGCCTAGCAAAGTATGAGAACACCAGGGAAGAGAAGCACTTATTCCTTGCAACAGCCTTTGGTCTCACAGGTTGCAGTGTCAAGTGGCTTTTTTTCCCACAGTGTCTGTCAGCAGCATTTTTCAGTCATTTCTGTTGCATTGATGCAAGGATGTGAAACCACACATTGCTGTTATCTTTTGGGAAATAGGTTGAAGAACTGCTCAGATGGCAGCATCTGGGGTAGGTATTGGGTGAAGTGACCCGGGCTGATATACCAGTTATTCTGTAGAACAGATTTTCTGGTGGAGTTTTATGGCTGAGCCATTTAGCATCTTCACAGCATTTCACTCCATTTAAACATTCAGAGCAGAGCCAAGCTCCCAAATGAACATTGTCAGTTACCTAATGTTAATGTTAAAGAAAATAAAATAAAGATTCCTACTCCTTTGTGCCTGGTTTGTTAAATGACTTAGTTTGCTCTGCTTCCCAAAATACCTTGGTATTACTAAGAAAAAAACCTGTTTTTAAACAAGACATAGAACAGACTAAGCTTAGATAGCTGTTTTTTTTTTTTTCCAAATCCTTTCCTGTAGTCTCTTCTTAATGAGTATATTTTGATTTAGTAAGAAGAAAACATGTGAGTGGCTGGATAATTTCACATTTGTTTTTACAAGTATGATGAAGAAGGTGTTATTTACCATCTTCCTCAAACCTTTGAAAATATCTAATCACTACTGGATAATCCATAAACATAGCATTTATCCATCTCTCTTCCTAATCCATCCCCCACTCAGGACGTGTGAAATCTAAGCCTAGCTTTGCCACTTACATTCATTCCCTGAGCCATTTCTATATTCTTTCCTCAACTTAGTTTATAAATGGATCCACTGCATACATGACTAGAACTAGAGGTAGTATGACCTTATGTAATACTTAAGTTTAGGATCGTTAGCAGTTAAGATAACTGGGCATTAAAGGTAGTATACAATTAGTTTTACACATTCACTAAGAAAATATACATATTTATTTATTTATTTATTTATTATGTCAACATTATAAGTAGTCATTTGCATTTATGTATATAAATTGCATGGATCTGTTCCTTATATAATAGAGGGCTGCCAGTGCTTTCATTGTTTGGTTGCTGTAGCTGATAAAAATAGTACAGCAGATTCCTACTGCATCCCTATTTTTCTTTCAGAATTCCTATGTTCATCACTATTACCTCAGTTTCTGGGCATTTTGTTTACAAGCTGTAACATAATTATTTGTTTTAATTGCATCATTTAACATTCTACCCTCACCTTTTTCTGCCTGTGGGAAGTTGATCTTAGCCTTTCTATTCCTGGGGGCCAGAACACATATGTTCTCTGTCCCTGTGCAACTGGCATATTTCACTCATTAACTGTTGATTAGCTGTCTGTTATCTCTGGAAACTGTGAAGACTTGAGGTGCTAATGTACTTCAGGAAAACAATTCTGGTTATACCCTCAAGACTGCCAGGATGGTAGGAATGTCTTTAAAACTTTAGCTAATATTTTGTTATATGTTGTTTTAGGTTCAATGGATCCAAAGGATTTTCTGAGGGAAGCACAGATAATGAAGAACTTGAGACACCCAAAGCTTATACAACTTTATGCTGTTTGCACTTTGGAGGATCCAATTTATATTGTTACAGAGCTGATGAAGCATGGAAGTCTTATAGAATACCTTCAAAGTAAGTGTATGACTATAAACTCATTTCAAAGGGTGTCACAGCTTTCACTTGGGTAAATAACACTAATATGAAAGAGATAAGTACAACACTTGATTTAACATGAAAAACTGCATTATTTGTTATATTAGGGGATGAGAAAAGAGGAAAAGGTTTATGAATTTTTGACATGCCGAGTATTTGAGAAGTAGGAGAGAATGAAATTCAAAGTTGATTCTTACCACCCAAGATACATTTTTTTCACCAGTTCTACAAGTAGATGGGAAATATACATCAACAGAATAAAAAGATAAGCAAGACAAAAGAAAGGTCATCATACTCGACGCAAAATGGAAGCATTTCCACAAACTGTACTTAACATCTCTGGAATCTACTATCAAGCAGGGATACTCCTTCCTTGTGAGTTTGTCCCTTACTAGTGTTATCAAGTCTTTTATTAGGAGCACTTCAGTGTGCTCTTCTGAAGGCAAATAATAATTAAAAATGAAGTTCTACAGTCTGGAACAGACTAACAAATTGATTGCTCTGTAAGTTCATCCCAGCTACTGAGAAACGCCTGATCCCAGTGCTGTTCCTCATTTCAATTACCAGATGACTGAATGTTAAATGTCTCTAAGGCTGTGATGATCTCTTGAAGACAGATCTTCAAGATCTTGATAAATCTCTGTCTCTAGCTCATAGGGTAAAGACCTAGGAACTACTGTAGACACTATTTAAGGTGACACACTGCCACTCAAGAACCAGGAAAACATTTCCAAACGACTGACGTTTCTATGTACTTCACTGGTTTAAAAAAAAAAAAAAAAAAAGTCAAAGAAAGGAACAGCCTGGAGATGGTTTTTCTGGTTAAAATTCAGATGCTAGATATGCTTTCCCAGTTTTAAAATACCTCGGTATTACTTGCATGGTGGCTATCACATTCCACACTGACTAATGACACTAATAACCATAGGCATGTGAATTCCCTGCACACTCTGTGAATGTACTTTGCAATACTTTTTGATGAACACCGCTATGCAGGATTATTGAGCTGCCACCAATATGAGAAAAATGCAACTGAAAATTTTCATTATCGTTATTGAATGTGAATGAAATTGTCATAAATATATGAATGTGCCTGTCAATTCTGATAGCCCTGGGGCTTTTTCTGGCAGAGACATTGTCTTGAAATTTGGTGAATTATTACCGATGAAATACTCTCAACTGGGCAAATAGTTGTGCATTTATATGTTCATAGCTAAGATTCTGTCAATGAGAATATTTACCTGTCTTTCCTAAATGAGGTATTGTGATTGATTGCTTAGAATGTGGTACAGACCCTGAGCTGTCTGGTATTTTCTCTAGTAAACTTCTCATATATGAGGGATAGCCATGTCAAAAATATTAGAAAGAATGTAGAAATACTACATTTTATTTATGAATACAGCTGCCAACTCCTCCAACCTGCCCCCAGTCTCATAGATGGAAGCTGGCTCTGGTCTGGAAACTTCTGTAGCAATACTCCTGCAGTGAGGGTAACAGGGAACCTGCAGCCTCTTTCACTCCATTTCACATGCTGAAAGCTACTACAGGGATCCACCTGGCCTGGAATCCCAGAAAGTACCCAATAGAAGTCTTCCATCAGCAATTCCACATATAAAGGTGGATCTGCCCTTTAACACGCTGCACCCGCATGTCCTAGAGGGAAAAACAAAACAAAACACAGACAGGATTTAGCAGCTCTGACTCCTGTTCTGCATGGAAGCAGCTCGTTAAACATGAGAAGCTATTCTTTGCCATAACATTCCTATGCTCTCTGTATTGGTGCAGACTTGTGTCAGGCCAGCCTGGAGCATCAGCAGAGCAAGGGCAAACCTGTGCTCAGATCTGTCTGTGTCTTAGTCTGCTTTCACCAGGAGGAAGTTGCAGTCAGAGCAGATGAAGGAACGGTGTGAAAGGGAACATGGAAAGAGGGTTTTAAAATCATCTCGCATAATCTAGTTTCCAAAACCCAGGTACCCATGCAGGTACTGGTACATCTTTAGTTACTGTCTGATTAAATACAACTTAAGATTCATTTGTGGATTTATCTTTGTCCAGCAATATAATAATTACTGATGTCTCTCAATTATCAGAACTTCAAAACTTCAGAGTGCTACATTACTCTGTGTCCTGATTATATGTTTTCTTGATAGTTAAGCCATAGATTTTTACAGAGCCTGATATTTCTCTCTCTTCTAAAGGTCAGAGCAGCATACATGTGAGAAAGGAGAAGAATTTAAGTCAACAGTAAAAGTAAATAATCTCAGTGGAGATTATAATGACAGTGAGTTTAGACTCAGAAAGTAAAGATAAACATGCAGAGCAAATAAAATCATTTAAAATTCATTCCTTTTACCCATTTATCTCTGAACATTTGGGTGAGCGGAAATTCAAGACCTGGAGATCTTGAAATAGATTAGTAAACAATAGTATTTCACACTCTTCATAAGAAGTGATTGGAAGGTTAGGTCAGATAAAATGCCAGAACTGGAGGAAGCTATGCAAAACAATACTAAGACATTTCTGCTATGAGTGAATTCAAAGCATCATTGATAAATGTTTTATTTCTCTAACACTGTGGCAGTTAGGAAAAGTCACCATCTTCAATGAAAAATAGGAACTGACAATATATGTAGCAGAGAACACCTATTTTGTTTTGGTTATTCAGATTCTGAAACAGAAAGTTGAAGCTGCTTTGAGTATTGCTACAGTAGTAGGCACTCATGTTTCAGTGCTGCAGGCTTTGGGTTTGAGTGTCAGTGATGCCTCAATAAAATACTGATTTGGCTTAGCTAGATTACCTTGGGTGCAAATTATTTGTTATGATGAGTTCATCTTTTTTTCAAAATGCCACAATTGGATTTTAAAGTGTTACACTCCAGTGACATCTTTTTGTTACCTGTCTTAGTATTTATGGCTGCCATTTTTCCTCTCCCAAAGACTCCTTCTTCATTTGTGGAACAAGTTTCTTTTGCTACTTTGTTTGAACAGCCAATCTTTAATTGCAAATCTCTATATCTGGGACTTGTTGATTTTACAATGGTAGCGTGGCATGCACATTGCTTCAGAAAGTTCTAGCAGAGAAACAGGCAGCTTGAAAGCAGCCTGAAGAGGCCTAGTGTTGAGTAGCAGCAACAGTGATAACAGCGTGAAGCAGTTAAGTGGACTGGAAATTGAAAATGAGAGTTACACTTGACAGCAGATGGTGTATTTGCTAGTAAAAGTCATTGGAGAACATTCAGAAGGGCTATTTTTGTGCTTTTCACTCTTCAGTCAGCTTTGGCTACACCCAGTGTGTACTGACATTAACTCATACTTGCATTTTGGGATGGGTTGGGCACATTTCAGAAAGACAAACATCTGCATTGCTATCAGCAGATGTCTTTTTCTTTGTCACTAGCTCCTTATCAGCCTAGAACAACTAGATATTTTGTATCTACTCTTTCAGACAAGATAGGACAGCCTTGTTACTACCATAGAACTAGCTGTATGACTTAAAATAGTGCCATTCACTATTATCTGTCATGTGGCTATTGCACTACATGTTTATCTTCATTTGTCTTGGCTATTCGAACCTGTAAACTGCTATTTATATCTGAATACCACAAATATTATGTTTGTCTGTCTCTTTTAAAACAGATGATGCAGGCTCCCAAATCTCCTTGCCACAACAAATAGACATGGCTGCTCAGGTGGCTTCTGGTATGGCTTATCTTGAATCTCAGAACTACATCCATCGAGATTTGGCAGCCAGGAATGTTCTTGTTGGTGAACACAGTGTTTACAAAGTGGCAGATTTTGGACTTGCCAGAGTTTTTAAGGTAAGTCTTGAGAGGGTGAACTGTCCCTGCTTCACCTCTGGAGGAAAGTTAGAAGGAGTCAACTAAGGGATGCACAGTAGATTCTAAATTATTGGATTGAGGTAAAAAGCATGTCCAGAGAGAAAAGGATTCCTAATGTCTCCTCTTGTATTTTCTAATTGCATTATTCCATGAAAGGTTAAAATCTAGCATATGCCATTCTATCATTCGGAAGATGGCATCCTGGTATGGGCTCCCCAGCCACCTAGGAAGGAGCTTGGCAGGCAATACCTTTTGCTGCACAGCCTTTACACACAACACTGGTGTCTGGCACATGATGAGAGACTGTAGGAATTTTACTCCTGAGCCTGTAAGGGAAGATATAAAAATATATTCACAGTTATCTTCTCTGTTTTTAGTCCCTCATTGCCTTTATGATGCTTGGGAGTGCAGGTAGCAATCATAAAAGGATCTTATTCATCTGCACAGCTAACTGTGAATTTCATAATGTGTCTCAGAAATTTAAATCTGATGCAGTTTCAAGTTCTATTCCATTATTTTCTTTTTTTTTTTTCCCTCTTTACCCTTTGAGGATGTGGAATACCAAGTAATGCTGATGAGGAACATCTTAGGAAAGGGCTGTAGTTGATAACTGAGACTTTTATCTTCTGAAAAGGATTTGAGATGGGAAGTCCTGATTTCCAATATTTTATGGATTTCAATATGTAGCCCATATTTTCTGAAATCTTATTATTGCTTTTATTGTTTTATGTTCTTCCACTAAGAATAAAAAACAGATTAAAAAAACCCCTCTGCTTCTACTTTTTTTTTCTATTTGAGCAGCAGAAATTTAATTTCATATTTATTGCATTCTGAGCTGTAAAATAATTTCTTGATAACAGCATCAAGGGATTTTGAAAGTACTTTTTGCTTAATTTTATTTTTTTCTAGTTGTGCATAAAATCAAATTGCACATTTTTTAACATGAAAAATATATGTTTTTAAATGAAAAGTGCTGACTATAGGTAATATTTTACAGTGGATGACATTCCTTGTTAGAATAATATATTCACTAAAATACTCTGTCATAGAATCACCTTGGCAGACTTAAGAATATTCTGTCCCTTAAGCCAAAATGCCAAGTGTATCAGTACATAGACACAAGAGACAACAAACATTTGTTTAACACTTTAGGGTATTGGAGCTGATAAAGACACTGTATTAAAAAAACAAAACCCAGCCCCCAAAATCAGTGTATAAATTTGCCTGAATTTATATGCAAAAAACTTGATGGAGACTTGAATGTGGCCGATGTACATTAAACTGCACTTTAAAATTAAAAAGAGGATAAATGTTCACAAAGCCTAGATGTCCATGCTATAAAACTTTATGCAAATGATTCTACTACCAAGTAAAATTAACTCACATTTACCAGCAAACAGTTTTCCTCTTTCTATATGTATTTCTTCTCTATTTTGCATGAATTAATTGCAGCCATTGTAAGCTAACGCTAATTTGAATCACTCAGAGATTGTTCTTCGGTCTTGAAACCTGCTTAAGTGATTGTTATCAAAGATAATGGCCCTTCAACACCGCAATAAATCAAAGAACAAAGGTTCCAAAATTCATTAGCTCTTGCTCTTCCCTTCTCTCTTTACTGGTGACAGACACAGAGACATTTGGTCTCTTGTGTCAGCAAGATCCATACACTGCCACTTCTGACAGACTTCTGAAATCTTACATGCCAGATCCAGAACTCACAGTAAGCGGGTTATAATTAATCACAAACTACTCCAGTGCTGCGTGCTTGCCTGAAATGATAAATGATTTAGAAAGACCTCCAGTGAACAGCAGCAGCAAACTGTAAAGCCCTATTCAACAAAAGACTTCTGTAAGTGCATGCTTTAATATCACGAAAGGCAAACATTTGGTAAGTTTAAGCATAAGGTTAGCTTGGTCAGGTGCTTAAGCGCTTTGCTCCTAAATCAGGCTTCTTTGTTTTACCCATGACAGGTAGAAAATGAAAACATATATGAAGGTAGGCCTGCAACAAAACTCCCAGTGAAGTGGACAGCCCCTGAGGCAATCCACTATAGCAAATTCAGTGTTAAGTCAGATGTGTGGTCGTTTGGAATACTTCTCTTTGAAATAATCACATATGGGAAGATGCCATATGCTGGTAAGTATTTGTTACCTACAGAATGATTTCTAGTTGCTTTCTTGCTTAAAGGATGACATAAAATAGTGTAATGCTTGTACTACAACTAGGTTGAAGGGTTTGAACCTTTCTGTAAATACAGAAAAAAGTTGTTCAGACGAGGCCCATTCAGTGTGCCAGACCTGGCTGCCCCATGCTCTCCGGAAGCTTTCCAAGGGCGGTAATTAGCAGCCACTCAAGCTTCCTCTCAGCTGAGTCAACCTGCATTTCATAGACACAGAAGTAAATTGCTTATTTTCATCCAGCACCACCTCAAAAATGATGTAATGTGGAAAAGGGGAAAAATTATTGCCACCACCTACCTGCACCCTTGCTTTTCTTGTTGTTCTGTGAATGTCACATGAAAGAATAGACTATTATAGGTGAAATACTGCACAGGTACTTCAGGAAGAAGCCATCAGACAATAGGTGATTTTCCTCCCTTCCCTCATATTTGACTATTGCAGTGGAAAGTCTTTGTAAATAAATGAATCACAAGAACTAGGAATAAAATTTCACCAAACACAAAAGTATGTTCAAAGGTGTGCGACCAGCTAGTATACCTAGCAAGCTGTGGAATGCTCAAGAAAAAATGGCTCCAGTAACACTAGATATTAGTGAAATGACTGACTGATGCATTTTGTGCTGGTGAGGAGAATGCAAGGGGAAGATTGAAGCAAAAAAGAAGTTAGGCCACAACCTGACAGGCCTGTGAGCTGAATCACCATAAAATACATTTCATAGGGTCCTATAGTGGTATTTACCATAAAAGGAAAAGTTGATTCTTCTTTTTGATTCCCAATTTCGCTTCCTGTGAAGGCATGTTGGGAAAAGGAAAAAAAAATCCACAAAACCGAAGCATCAAATCTTCAACTCATTCTCATATAAATTGCATGTGCACACATATATGTAAACAAATTAAAATATAAATTATATGTAACACCATGATTCTCAGCGTTATCTGAAAATATGCTTAGCAAAGCACACAAAGAATGCCTTGTCAAAGGGATAGTTTGCCTTTAACTTCACAGTAGAAATAGTTATTTGCATTCTTGATATTACTTTCAGGAGTTTGTCCTTGGTAATCAGTTAAGAGGTAAGGTTATGTTGAACCATGATGGCAGTGGGTAACGTACAGAGGAAATACAATTCAGATATCTAAGAAAAAGAAGTAAAGACTACACAACTGAGGATTTAGTTTAAAGAGTAGAAAATTGAAAGGGAATGGGACAATAGCCTTAATACAAAAAAAAGACATAGCAAAGATAAGGGGGAATTGCTGCTTCTCCATGACCCATGGTGACAGTGCAGAATGCCATGGGATATCTGCACCACAGGAAAATTAGGACTGATGTTATTGAAAGCTTTCCAAATATGAGGAAAACTCAAAAGTAGGACAAGTTTTCTTGGGAGGCTTTGGAGCTGCTGAGAGCAGAGGGATTTAGCTTTAGCTTAAATTAAATTGGTGTCATAATAAGTCAGACAAAAGCTGGTAGCAGAGCAGAAGCCTCCCTCCCAGACAGACACATTTGAAATGCCTCAGATGGGTACCGGCAGTTAGAGATGAAGGGCCTGGAATGTGATGGATGTGCTTTTTAACTGCAGTTTGGGCACCTCCAGTGGTTTTTGTGGCCTTTTACTGTTGCACAGGACCTGACTGCTCCCAACTCTGCCATTAGAGGTCCTGCAGGTGGGGAGTGTGGTTTGCTGTCTTGTCTCAGTGGGAGACAGGGACATGCAGGTAATCTCATTAACTCTTTCTGCCTTGAAATCTTGGCAGGCATGACAGGACACCAGGTGATCCAGATGCTGGACAAAGGATATAGACTCCCTCAACCTGAGACCTGCCCAAAAGCACTATATGAACTGATGCTGAAGTGCTGGAGTACGGAGCCCAGTGAGAGGCCCACATTTGAGGCCTTGTACTGCCAGCTGGAGGACTACTTTGACAATGACTCCTATATGGACACCCATGCCACCATCAAGTGAACCAAAAGGCAGGAACTGAGTGAATGTGACTGAAGGAAAATCAGTTTAACCCCAGATGGGGCACTGGATGCGAAGAGAAGGAGGGCTGGTACATTTTCATGCCTGTGCTGGCACATGAAGACACTTCATGATTTTACTGGTGACAAATGTTTTGCAAGACTTAGCATCAGGAAGCAGGAAGGGTGGGGGATTCTAGAATATAAACTACCTTCTATTTATTTTTTAAATTACAGATCAAAAGAATGAATAAATGAAATGAGTCTTGTTCAATAAAACCATCACATTTTATAATTTCCTTATTGGAATAATAATGTATTTACTGTTTCTTAGATTTTTGATCCCTACTAGTTTGTCCTTGTGAAGAAGTTTGATTGCTCTGCACAGCAGGATCTGTGCTTTGAACGTTTGCTCATACTAAAGTAATAGAGAAATTCCATGACTGTGATGATGGTGGGATCTAGATTAGTTGCCTTGCTTAGACTTGAGGTACTCCTGCTTTTGCTGTATCAGAAAATAAAAGAGATGTTTATGGGAGGAGACCATTTTCATAATTGGATGTGAAATAGTGATTTTTACTAGTTTGTGTACTGTTCTTTTACAATAATAAACACAATTATTAGTAGATTCCTGAAGCTGTTTGTTTTAAATGTTAGTATTCAAGTTATTATCATCTACTGAAGTGTAGGGACTTGTTTTTTAGTTCTTAATTCTGTAAAAGTTGGAAAAAAATATTTTAAAATGAAATCATGAGTGCCTTAGCATTTCAGAGTGATACTTCACCTATAACAATCCTTTCCAACAGGACAAAGCCCACGGCAGATTTAGGTATTTGCAGAAGAACTAGCAATCCATGTTTCCATCTTCTCCAGATGTAAGTTTAATACAGGAGATTTAAATAATTGATGATCTATTTTATTTTCTTCCATGGGGAAATAGAACCCAGATGTTTCTGCTAGCAATCTCTACAGCTATGGATTTCAGAAGTTTTTTTTTCCAGATTTTCTAATTAACTTCAATATCAGTTCTCCTAAAATTTAATATCACTATGACATTTTTATGTTCTCAGTTGCGAGGTTTAGAGAACCAATTTTTAATTATTTACTTATGATTCATCAGTTAATTATTTAACAACATAATCCAGGAATTAAGAGCTGTAAAGTGTTAACATACTTTGAGCTTAGTACAAATGTGTTACCGTTTTTCCTCTAATATCAAGAAAGGGTATAAATAAAAGATGAATTACCTTAAAGTGGTATGTTTTTTATTACCTCTTTTCTTTATCATCTCTTTTCTTCACTTTATATTTCAGATCCATTCATCTCAGTGCTTTGATTCCAATTTTTCATTTCCTATTCCTCTCCTCTACTTAGAAAGACAGAACTCTTTTTTTTTCCTTTGCACACACGTCTCTCATGTACTTTCTATTCAGAACATCTTTCCTTATTTATGTTTTCTTCTGTCTTTCTTACACTTGTATATTTTCTAGTGTTGTCCATTCTCCTCCATTTCTGTCCATAGTATCCATAGTATTCATTTCTGCTCCTAGTATCTCTCTATATACTAATTACATTTGTAAAGAATTCAGCAGTAATTACTTAGCAGTCCCGACAATCATATGATTTTTGAAAGTCATTGCCACTCAGAAAGAAGTTAAACAGCTTTGAAAAATCCATCCTGATAAGAGTTGGTGTGGCATTTTTTGAGGGAGACACAGGCAAAGTCATGTGCAGTAATAACATCCCTGTTTGTCTCTAGACTTATGTTAACTCTGGATCCTGGCCCAAGCAAGATATTGTTTATGATATAAAATCTCCATCAATCCTTGTTTTCCTCTTCTATCCAGGATCTGTGTTTGGCCTTGTTACAATATGAACTTAGCAAATCCCACATGGAAGCTTCATATAGTAAGAGTAAGAACACAGTTATTCAGAAAGACCTCTGCATAATACTTGCAGTCCTGATGTTCAAGTTTCATTTTTTGTTTGTTTGTTTGTTTTTTCAGACTGGGAATATTAAGAATATTGCAAAAAGTAAAGTTTTTCCAATTCAAACAAAAAAAGCTGATAAAAGAAACAGAAGCCTTAATGTGCTAGACGATTGCATTTCAGAGGAGTCTTTTTTTTTTTTTTTTTCAAAGATGATTTGTCAGGAAACAAACAAACAAGCTGCAGCAGCAATGGGGAAACAGAAAAGCCTTCAGAATTTCAAATTTTACCAACTTGTCAGGATGTTCTGTGCTGGCTCCTGTCTTCAGGTGGGAGTAAGAAGGGTCTTGTAACAGTGCTAGCTGAAAGCAGGATGTAGATTCACTTTGATGAGTCTCATTATATACATCACATCAAAGAAAATCATTTGTTTTCAGCACAGAAGCAATATTTGGCTTCTTCATTTGACATAAAGTAGGTGAAGGAGTGTAGTCAGCCTTTGTCTTCTAAGCCTAACCATCATTAATACCTCACTGGTGTGGCCAGTGACCAGCCAACTCTTTTTTTTCTTAGCAGAAGTGGAAATCAGGGAAAGGCAGGAAGACACATAAGCGATGGGGCTAGAATATTTATTTTTCTCCTCTAAGTTGCCTTGAGAGAGAGTGATCCCTGCTAGAGCCACTTGGCCGCCCTCAATCAATAAGGTGAGGCAAAACTTACAATCACAGGTGCTAATATGAGAAATAGTGATTTGCCATTCTGGCTTCAATCTGTTTTGCATTTGCTTCCTCATTCTGCCCAACTCTAAAGCCAGCCCTTGTTGCCCCAGTGAAACTCTGCCACACTAATTAGAGGTTTAAATTTTCATCTTGGGCTGACAGGGGAAAAAGGGAGAGAAAAATCATCAATGCAGTGGAATCAGCAAAATGCTGGAAATAAAGAACAATGCAGAAAATTAAATACTTTTTTCCTCAGCTCCTCCTCTCCATGTGTTTGCAGTCAGATGGATCCAGTACCAGCAAAGACCAGAGGAACATGGTGGCAAAGGGTGACGAACATTCATAGAGTTTAATTTGCTTACAGGTAATGTAACAAGCAAAACAATACCTTCCCAAGTCCAATCTATTTTACAATCATTTTATTTATAAGTCAGACAGAAATCAGTTATAGTCAGAAGTCTTTTCTATGACTTGATTTAAATTAAACATCAAGGTTATCATTTCCAGTTATAGTGCACAGCAAGATAGGTTTAAGTTATTCCATTTTTAAGCCTCTTATTTTCAAGAATCTGCCAGAGCCATCTGTTGCATTTGTTTTTACCTGAAGGATCATGGAGGGAAAATAATGGATTCAGTTATGAGGAACAGTAATAGATTTTTTTTTTGAGCTGACATAAATTCTTATGTTTAGATAGCATAAAAGGATCAGGAAGAGATAAGTTGAATTTTCTACAATAGACCAGTTCTTGAGAAATTCACTTCACTTAAGCTGAACTGAAACATCTTTACGTGATGTTTTATTTATGTAATTCATTTATTCTTCGGGAACTAAATCATTTTACATCGTCTTACTGAAGACAACTTATACATTTCCAACCACAAAATAAGAATATCTGTTTTTTTTTCAAAGCCCAATTTTTCAACAAGTTATGGAGCCTTGCAATTGCATTTTGATCTCTAAATATTAAGGACTTCCTGGTTTTTAATTCTGACTCCTATTGGAAAACATTTTCTTGCCTTATCTGTATTCTGGAACATATGCAGACATACAAAGCACAACAGGAAACCTTCCATCACTCGTATCTCATACTTGTCCCCCTGAATAGTTTGACTGCAAGCAGCAATTTACTTTATGTGGATTTGTAACTTACACTATGAAAGGAACTGGACCATCAGAGTTCAACACTTCACTGTGGTGCAGACTCAGTAAACTATCTGTGCATCAAAATGGCGCATGACTCATTTAAATGATTTCCTCCTTAATACCCTTCTGTGTGCTAATATTTTACTCATTTAAAGTGGTGTAGACTCCTGCGCTCCTAGTGTTCCCGCGGCCACTGCAACTCATTTTTCAGCTATTTGTAGTGTATGGATCTTGGAGCAGGTAAAAATGCTGTACAACTTTTCCTAAGAAATTTTGGTAAATCTCTCAGAAAGCTGGGTTGGCTCCTGTTTTGTCTGTTAACATCTGGGCTGATGTTCAGCATCTGACTGACCTCTGCCTCAGTTATTTGCCCAAAATTTTGCTCAGAAGAACTCTGCAAACACTTGAACAAAATGCTGAATGATGATTATTATTTCAGAGCCAAGTTGGTGCTGAATTTAGACTCCTCAGATAAGCTGGTTGTACTATTTACACTATCAAAGGAAAGAAAAACGTAGCATTGTATGCTTTTCTATAAATATTTTGGTATAAGTATTTAAACATACTGACTGGATTTCTGTCTTTTAATGTGCTATAGAATGCAAATATATATACATAGAAATACCAAAATGTTTTTATTCTTTTTTGCTGTCTCTGTATAGCTAGGTATCTCTCTCTGCATAGAAGCACAGTGAGATTTTTTCACTTGTCATGTTTGTTTTTTTTTTTCCTTATAACTTTTGCTCTGTTAATTAATTAATTTATTTATTTATATATTCTTACCATTTTAGAAGTTTTACTCCGGTGATTTTACACTACAATTAATTTTCTCTTCTAAATGACAAAACCTGTGTATATTCCAAAGCACACTGTCAATGATTAAAAATGATCAGAAATAGAATGCAGTGCATTCAGCTTTTTCATTCCTCTAGACAGCTTCTTAGAAACAAATATCCATTTGTTCTATGCAATTACCAGAATATCAGTTCCACATTTATATCAGAATTCAGATGAAGAAAAACTTAACTTTAAATGTTTTCTAGAACTCCCAGAACTCTAGAACTGAATTATCTTCCAGCAAGCGGAAAAGTTTCAAAAATTTCACAGGTACTATTAGCTATGCACCTGTTAAAGAGACAGCCACACCATGCAGAAATGTAGCAGGGGCTATTAGTCACTGTTAGGCTGGCTTTGGACCATAACATTCCTTACGTAATCATAGGTTCAGTAGTGTAAGAAAATTTTCCTTGTAATTTTACCTTACAAAAACTTGATTTGTTCAGTAGTCCTGGATTTGGAACTAACATGACTGATAGCTCCACATCATGCTCTTGGTTTCTCTGCAGCCAATTCCCCTCAGTTTTGTAGTTTTTTCACATTATGTCTTATGGTATGCACTATCCCTTGGGCTCTGTACAGCACTGCTCAGCAACAACCAAACATGGGTGTTTTATTGACATTGTTATTCCCCTTCAGCCAAAACAGAATCATAGCAGACACTGTGAAGAAAATTAGCTCTGCCCCAGCTGAAACCAGTACAAGCCACTAGCTCTCAGAAGTCAGCAGTGTTGCTTGAAATCACACTGTTATCTTAACAGTGGTATATTAACAATCTTCTCATTGTCCCACCATCAGGACTGCCTGTTCCCTTAACAAACTGCCTTTTGTCCATACATCAATTTCCACAAGACTTCAAGTCAGCTCTGGAAAGCCATTCTTTCATTTTTTTGTTACCCCAATACATGCACATACAATAAATTAGGATAATAAGCTACATTGCTACTGTAGTTGACAGACTTCCTTCTGTTAATGAGAAATGGCTGAATAAACGTCTTTGGGACCCCCTAAATAATGAGCAATTAATAGTACTATAGTCTGATTTATATTGTACTGGAATTTAGAAGAAATGAGGAGGCATGAGAGCTGCTACATTTCAAAACTCACAGCAGTCTTCTCTGAAGAAGGAACATGAGCTCTATACTGTAAGAAAGGGTGGTGGGAAAAGAAATTCCTGGATGGAATAGCATGAGAACAAAACTGAGATGGAACTTTGTTACTCTTGGTGACATTTAAGAAAACCTCTGCTTTTACGTACTACTGCAAAGCAGCATGCAATGTTGATAGTTCAAATTTTAAATTATGTATTGTTTGTAGACATGTACAAATACTCCATCCAGCAGAGTAGATGTACTCAAATGGCTATATTAGCCAAAAGCTGGAAGCATTTCTGTATCAAGCTCATCTCTCACTGTGCTTGAACCGTAGCTCTGTATAGCCCAATAATGCTATAGATTGCTATAGGATGAAACAACTTGAAGAAGATTTGATAGCGTGGGGTTGGACTCGATGATCTCTTGAGGTCCCTTCCAACCCTGATGATTCTATGATTCTGTGATCTTTAATGTCCCAACCTGGCACCAAAGTTATAAGTGTTCATGTCGTTGCACGTCTGACTTCTGAAAACACTTACAGAGTCCACTTTACTTGCATGCAATGTAGCTGTGATTTTCCTCTAATAAATTGTTGCAGTAACAGAGGAAGGGTGTTTGCTAACTCCTATCTCGTACAATGATTAGAGAGTTATCTATATTGTGGTTTATGGAGGCCTGATAAGTTCATATCACAACTTCTTACAGTTCCCAAAGCTCTAAGATGATTTTGTGAAGTTTTTCTTTATCATCCTTGAGATAAGAGATGTGGCTCCAGCCATCAATTACAACATGAAATGTTTCTTAAGGGCAGAGATAAAATATGTGGAGTATTAGAGAATAACCATGAGTTAATTATATAATTCTTCATACAGCTAAATTATGAGTTATAATGAGATATTAAGATTTATTTTGGATGGATTTTGGATCTTTACTAAGTGAAACTTATTTAAAGTTATAAATTGTTTATTACTTTAGCCCTTTGTTATCCTGATCTGTGGAATAACTGTATTCTCTACACTGAATTCTTAGTATACTTTTTAGAGCAATGGAATTTAAATACAGTACAGGTCTTAAATGTTGATTTGGAGTTACCATATGACTGATACATAAATTATAACGGTGCTATTTCTTAAGGCTAAAAAGTCTGTTCTGTTTATTATCTTTTATATTTCATGAATAAACCTAACAGTCTCTCCTCCTAAAATTAAAATTTACAGTTGTGCTTTCTCAACATTAACACATTTCTCTGGCTATGAAGGCAGTTAAGAAACCTCCCAGTACTTCAGATAGGCTTTTCAAAACTAGGAAACCACAGCTTTCTTTTTCTGCATGATTGTTTATTAGTTCAGGCAAAGATATTGTTTTGGGCTGGGTATACAATACAAGAAGCATTACATTACAAGATAACTCCGGTTACATATAGCTGTAGCAAACTACGACCCATTAACAGTTCATTACCACAGAAAAGTGAAGTAATGTATCACAGAGTCTGTTTTTGCAAGTTTTTTTTATGTTTGGCTACACTGTTAGCAACTCCTGATAAGCTGGAGAGATATATCAAGTAGGCTAGCATTAAGTATCAACAAGTGCAAGGAAGATACATTATCTGCACTTTAAAGATATTTTTGAGCAATTGGCAATGACAAGGGTAACAGCCACTCTTCCAAGTTCGGTACCTTTGTTTCGATAGAGAAGAATGAAACTCAAATAAATAGCCTCCTGAGCAGCGTTTTGGGCTAGCTTTAAAATAGCATTCAAATTTCTTACTTAGCACAGGTTACTCAAAAGTTTGATACACTGCAAACATTCAGCTGAAAAGCTTTCAGCATATTACTGCAGATATGCAGTTACTGGGTTCAGTTAATAGATTAGGAATGGTCTGCTGCAGGATTATGTGTGACTTGCAGTGTAAAACACTGAAAATAATTATCTGTCTTAAGTCAATGAAGGTGAGATAAAAAGACAAAAAGAGAGAATACACATTGAGATAAAGTGTTCTGCTCACAAGCCAGCACCGAAGTAATGAATGCATAACAGGTTCCTCTAGATGTCCTCATGTCCTCTAGATGTTTCCAAGACAGTGAGGTGAAAACACAATATCTGCTTGATAACAAAAAATCATAAAACCATGACATGTGGCAAGCTGGAAGCTACAGAATAATCAACAATTTTATATCTATACTTAGGAAATGCCAATGAGAAGCTCAGTCCTTTGGAGTATAATTCTAAAACGCTAAGCTCTGCTGATTCATATTCTCTTCACACAGATGGCAACCCTGCAGAAATGGAGGGCATCAGTGGGACAAACACTGTGAATCTTGGTGCTTGCAGTGAAGCACACACAGCATTTGCCAGCATTGTCCATAATACCTGCTTCAATCCAGGGAGAAGGCTGGTGGCATCAGGCTGCTGATGGGGGAACCTGGCTGCCATCAGGTATTTGCTGGGGAGCTTCCAGCCAGACCTCTGCCACTTGGTCTCCTCTCTGTCCCATTCTTGCGTTCTGTGTCAAAGAAAGGAGACTGCAGCAGTCCTGCAGCCTTCGTGGACTGTATTTATTATAGATTTATCTATCTATCTGTCATCTATCTCTCTATCTCTCTGTCTGTCTATCTATCTATCTATCTATCTATCTATCTATCTATCTATCTATATCCATCTATCCATCTATTTATCCATATATCTACTTTAATCTGCTTCAGCAAAGGCTTAAGCGATTTGAATTACAGAACAACTTGTGAAGCAAACTAAGATCCTGGATGCTTGACTCTGATAAGGTCAAATTCCCTCTTTGCCCCATGTTTCACCCAAATATATTTCAGTCATGCTGCTAAGCACATGCTTGCTCAATCTGGCTTTACCTGCAGTGATCATTTCAGCTGTTGGTGGAAAGCCCCTCTAGTTTCCGACTTCTATTTGGCCTTTAGCATTTTTGAGAGAATTTCCCTTCCTGTCTTTCCAAAGAAGGGAGTGAACACTGGGGACAGAGGCAGATACTTACTAGCATTTTCTTATTTGATTCCTTCTCCCTCTCCTTTGTGGAGCTTACTGGAGCTCAGAAAAAACTAGAGCAGAAACACACTGGCATCAATTATTCAAGGATGCTGCTGTTTCTAAGCAGAGGCCAGGAATAGTCTGCCTATGAAACATTAACATGACATTTTTGAATTGTGACAGGTGGGCTGGGAGAAGAAAGCTAAAAAATGAGCAGAACATCTTCCAACAGAACAGAAGAATATCAGCTATAAACAAGCCTGCTCTATCACTTGGTTGCACGGGGGCCTCTGGTGATTATGAATTTGGAAAAAAGGGAGATTGTGGTGGAGGAGGCGTTATTACAATCTTAGAGAATCTTTTCAATATGCTGTAAGTTATCTGTCCAGGGCTGCGATGTGAAATCAGAGGAGTAGGAGCTGTAATTTGGCTGGGTTTCCTTCCACTTCCACTTCTTCAGTCAAAACTGGGAGTGATTTGTTTCACCTACTTAAAATATTGAAAACTCCTGCTTCTGATTGACAGTTGGGAATCTTAGCTCAGTTGTGATCTACCTGATTTCCCTGGAGACTTCTAAGTATAAAAGGTGCAAAAAAAGGTATATATATTTTACTTTAGATGACAGTAACAATACAAGGGTGCCAAATTCTCTCAGTCAATAGAGCATTTTTTCAACTGGGAAGCCCTACGGCAATGTCAGATGCCCTCTATTTAATGACATCCCTGTATCTCAGAAGTAAAATATTATTTTGAACAGACTGAAGATAGAATTTTAGGTGAATAAAACATCTCCTAGGACTAGAGACAGTGAACAATGTCTTATGTTGAATGAAGCAACTATGTAGAATTTATGAATTTGTCACTGTATTTTTTGGCTTTGTACCTTTAGCTCAGATTTTCAAATCCTTGACTTCTACGATTTAGCCCCACGGCCTTTCTTTTTTCCCCATAGGTTATTTAAGTTCTCTTTTCCTAATGCATGGTTTTCTGCAAAACCAAGGTCTTCTACCTATATAGAAGCTAGGGATAAAAGTAATGTTCACAAAAGGCTAGCCTACAGAGGCAGATTTCCTTCTTCTCTGTTTCTATATATAATTTGTGCATAGTGCTATTTCATTTCCCTGCTGAATTTGTCTTTACTGCTTTTTCTCTCTTGGGCTGACTTTTGCTCCTCTCCATTCTGCAGCTTATGGCTTTCTTCAGCCTTCTCACTGTTTCTTTCTCCCCAGAGGTACAATGCCAATTGTCTTTGAGTGAGATTTTTAACAGATGAATACATTTGAAATGATGTAAAGTGGTCATGCCCACTCTTGCCCAGGCAGCACAGAAAATAACACCGCTACATAGCAAGTCAAGGGTAACAATCAGAACAATACCTTTGATTGAGTTTTCATAGGAGGCCCCTGAAATTGAAATACCATGCTGTAGATCTGTTTTATCTCCATTTTGTTACTGAATCTGCAGAAAAAATGCCTGGGTTAAAGCTTAAAAAAAATGCCCCAAAACGAGACTTCGGGCTTCCAGGTTTGGTCACAGAAGAAAGATGCAAAATTTGGACAATGAATGTAATTCCTGAGAATGTACTCATTGTTCACCTTCAGACCACATCCCCATCCCCAATGAGGCAGGTCCATGATCTCCTGTAGGAGAAATCATCCATATCTGGGGGTGAGAGCTCTTTATTCAAGGGAAATGAAGGTCTGTATCAGCCAGTCCTTGTAATTCTGAGTAGTGACATTAGAAGTGTTCCCTCATGTTTACTGCGGGTACTTCAACTGTTTAGAAGACATTATGCATGCTAGACAGTGGTTTCTTTCGTTCTTTCAAGGTACTGGCTGCTGCAGCCATGCTCATATGCAGGTGATGGCTAAGTGCACCACCCAGCAGGTCATGCTGGCACCATATAACCATATTCACGCCAAAACTCTGCTGCCAGCATGCTCCAACTGTTCACTCTCAATTTTTGTCTTGGCTCAAGGAACAGCCACCTCCTGCCACGTCTGCTGCTACAGAGCAGAAACTCAATTCTCACCATTATCACAGCTCACCAGCCAACTCCTATGACTACTACCAACTGCAGAATGGGAATGAGCAATCACATTTATTCAGTGCGCTTGCTTCCCACATGCTAACCCAGACGTGCCTTTGGCTTGCCAACCACTTGCTACTCTGCTGCTAGAATAATGCATGCAATGCTCCTCTGTCTTTTGGATGGAGGCAAGCCTGATGAGATCTCACCTGCACTCCACATGCTTGGATTAACAAGCCAGAAGGTTTCATTCTCCAGACTAAAAATGCCAAGTCAGAGTGCTAAGACAAAATCCTCTTCATAAAGCAAGCTTGGCTGAAAACCATGTGGGAAATCTGTGAGAGGCTTCAGGCTTTTCCTTCCCCAAGGACTGGATGCAAAGGAAAATGTGCTGAGTCTTTGACAAGAGGGAGCAGGGAAAGCAATGAAATGATTCTTCACTCCCAGCTGCTGGTTGACTGATGGGAACTGAAATGATGATAACTTTGGAGGGAGATGTTTGCCCTGTCTTCCATCTGGAGCTCCTGTGTTATGACTCACAGAGATGGCTATTGAACAGGCTGAATTGGCAGTCTTTCTCCAGCATGTCAGGTTGGTGGCTGGGAAAAGAAGCAAAGGGTGCATGGAGCAAATGGAATTTGATATATCTCATGATGATAGTTTTTGTAAAAATAGAAAGTGCAGGGGAACTGTGGAAACTGAAAGGAAAAATAACGTGTCTCTCTGTCTCTAGGACAAGGAAGAAATTGCAGATGGCATCTTGCATTTCTCAAAACTGTTGCTTCCTCAGGGCTGTATTCTGCCCTTGGATCTGCTTGATGCATCACTGTAAAGTGCATTAATTTAGCACAGAACTGCTGTCAGCTGCTGCAGTTTAAATGACAGTCAGATTATCTTGTCCTTTGAGCCTGGTGTGATTCTGTGCTTGTGACTTACTGCAAGGTTCAGAAACAAATGGGTCGTTGTAGCACGAATTCAAGTAGAAACAGAAAAGTAGAGGTGTGCTCTGATCTAAACATGAAATTTTTCAAACAGCTTTCACTAATGAATGCAGAAGAGTGTTTCTTCATTTGAAGCCAGAATAATAGTAATAACTACCTTCACTTTTTGTAGCCCAGAAAAAACACAAAGATCTTAATAGGATACATGAGAAAAGAAACGGTTAGACAAAAATTCTGCTACATGGTTCAATGATAATGTGCCAAGAAACACAACAGAAGGGTGATACTCATGTTGCCGTGTGAAGCAAATTACTGGGAAATTATTTTAAAATAGACTAAGACAAAAAGTATTTCTTAATGATGTAATATTGAAGAAAACTGCTGAGAGTTAGCAGGAACACAGCACCTTCATGATTCAAAAACACTGAAATTGATCTGTGTTTAAAATTTCCACTGCAGTTCTGGGTAGAAAAAAAGGAGAAAGGATCTTTTAACTCTATTCACAGAAATAAATGTGAGTAAAAAGCATGATATCACTGAAAATATGAGGTCAGTTGCTTCAGTTCTGGGTGCAGTATTTATCTATATAATATTGGTATGATAATAGAAAAATATAGTTTTGATCATTTTAGCCAAACATTTTTCATTTTTTATTACTTTGAACCTATGAACAAATAGCTGAAAGAATAAAAACAAATCTCATGGTGTTTTCTATACGTTAAAGAAATCTCAGTCTCTGTAATGATTACACTTGTTATTCACTGAGTTCAGTAGATAGCTACTATTACTTAGTTTGCCTTCACATATTGCACTGAGAATTAATTTTTTGTTTTTAATCTTTCCATAAATCCTTACGTATTTCTTATTTTTAACTCAATCTTTCATTTCAAACTCTCATTTTACTGCTTATTATTTTTTATTACATTCAAATGCAATTTTTGTTATGGTTTAAAGATACAATTGCATGTTGTCATTCAGTTTATAAAAATACAATCAAATCCACTACTTTTGCATCTAACTTTCTTGGAAGCATTTTATATGAGCTACATTTTGATAAAAAATGATCTTCCCAGAAACTATTCGTGTTGTAACTCATTTTCAATTCATCAAATAGAATAGCCCTTAAAAATAAACATAAATAAAAGGCCACACATTTGAGGCAATGGAAGTACTTAATTGAAACACTTAATTTTGATTTTTCTAATCAAAAGATTTACAGCTTTTGGTATCCGCACTGAAGGACCATCTCTAAGCTCTTTTGCATTCAATGCAAGTGCTTAGCATATAAAGAAGAAACATGCTGAGGGAAATGATTGCTTCTCATTTCTCGTCTCTTTAATGTTGTTGGATTTACTCAACTGGCTGTGCAGTATGCTGCCCTTCACAGAGTCCTTGAATAAACATAAATAACATTTTTTTCTTCTATGTTAGGTGCAAGTTGAAGAGTGAGTCATAGGTAAGCCCAAAGAGCTTAGATGTCTCCAGCTGAGAATTTCTCCTCTTTCCTCCAGGTGACAAATCTACAATGCCAACAATATTTAAAATATTTATTTATCTGGTATTAAGCCTAGAGTACATTTTCTGTGTAAGAAGTGATCTATGCAATTTTTCAGCAAATATATTTGGGTAAAGAGGAAAATAAGGTATTACATAGCAGAAAAATGTTAATTCTGATATTTTTCATTTTTTTAATTTCAAGAATCAGAATTTTAAAAACATCCATCGAAACAAAAATACTCTATCCTAAAATGTCAATATGCTTTGATAATAGTACGGTGAAATACTGAATCTAAATTACCTTCATATGTTAAGATGCTTACTATCACTTGAAAGAGAAATTAATTTAAATTATTTTTATGTCATAGAATCATAGAATCATAGGGGTTGGAAGGGACCTCAAGAGATCATCGAGTCCAAGTCCCCTGCCAAAGCAGGTTCAAAGCATGTCAAAGAGTTTGAAATTTGCTTCTGAGCAAAGAAAGAACTTCCTCTCATTGCAACTATTGCAATGTAATTGGAATTATTACAACTGGAAAATATTAAAATCTCTATAGAAGGAGAATATCATTTTCTTTCAAGGAACTTCACACAGCTAGTCCCTACAAGGATCTGTCACTAACCTAAAGAAACAAGAATAGAGAAGATAATATTTCAACACTTAAATACCATTGTTTGATATTACTAGAATCCAAGTGCTTCTTGATACTGAATTCAAATGAATTATTTCTAATCTATAAAATCTCTGAAATACTGAATATTACATTAATCCACAAATAATCTCTAGTTTTATAGACTAAAGATGGAATTCTAATTAATTTGACTTTTTAAAATTAAATCCCTTTTTAAAAAAGTGATTCCATTAGAGCTATGATTACAGATTAAGAAACTGTGCATGAAGCAGGATAGTTAACATAAAAAAATAGCAATAATAATGGATTAATTCCACATTAACTTGAATTAAGGACTTGTTGAAACTTTCATTTAACTAAAATCAATCTAAGTGCAGTGTTATATTTGTCTCAAGACAAAATATGTCCTATTTTTCAAGCCTTTAAAGTCTGAAGAAGAAAAAAAATACTGAAATCAATATAAGAATGAGGAAATGTGCAGCAAATACACATGAAAAATGATTTTTGACTGAAAGCATGAAATGCATTAACTTCTAATCATAATTTGTTTTATTTATTTATTTATTTATGTGTTGTTGTTTTTTTTTTCTTTATTCTTTTTTCTTCTTACAAAATAATTGTTTTTTCAAAAAATTATTTCTTTCTACAAAATAATATACAGAGTATTTGTTCATATTTTGTTCCTTACTTTTCAGCCAGAGGAGATTGTTTGGACTTCAGCAAATCCTTAGTTGCTAATCCAATTTGGAAGGAGAATTCACTGTTTGTAAGTTGTTTGTAGTAATACATGTGTATCATGATGGAAACTAAAATTAATTTCTCTAGCTTTTGTGTTTTGGCAACAATACGCCTCTAGTAGTAAATTTAGCACCTGCTTAGGTATTTGATTTTGAGGCACTGAGAGAACTGATTTTTGTTCTAGTAGCTTTGCAATGATATAAATATGTACATTGTTTTGGGGTTATTTAAACTCTAGGCTTAAATACTAAATAGTTTCTCATTTACTTGTTTAGAATCCACCCTAGGCTTTGCAGTTCAGATGCTAGCTGAACACAAAGACTGCACAGCTCTGCAAGTACAAGATTTCTTAACAAGGGCAAGGTATGCAAAAGAAGGTGGCAAAAAGGCAAGAGATGAAAAGGTCTGTCTCCTCTATTCCCTTTCCAGAGGACTCAACTCAGTGACCAGACTGAAAACAGTGACAATCTTTCTGCTGCCATTGATATATATTGTAAATTGCCCAAATCTTCTCCAAAGCTCTAAATAAAATATCATTACTTTCTTTGGGGACTATGTCATCCCTTAATGCATCTTTGACAATAAGGCACAGAGCTGTTCATTACGGAAGAAATGTCAACTCCTGTAGTCTGTTGTACAGTCATTGCACAGCTATCTCAACTAGGTGAACTAATTTGGACTGGACTTATTATTTAAAAGTCATAAAACTCATCAGAGGCAGAAGAACAGATTCAGAGCTCCCAGTGCTTATATTTAGACCATACACACCATTTCATTTCTGTAATACGCAAGCTATTTTGTTCTGCTACTGCCTGGTTAGCCCCTTACTGCTCTTAATGCTTTAATGGCCTTTTACACACAGATGTGTTGCACATCTCCAGAAACATCTAATGGAAACCAGAGTACGTAAGCACAGACATGATGAAGGGCTCTCAGAGGAGAGTAGAATGCTGTTTCTATGCCTGGTTAAAGTCTGACTATTTTCCAGCTTCACTTTACTGTATTTTTAACTTGGTGATGAAGATCTAGTTTTTATTTATTGTGTGAGTGCAAGTAAATTTTTTTCAATAAAAATAGCAATCATAAACAGATTTACGTAAGTCTGCATATTATTTTGACATTCTTGAAGATACATTTAAAAGGGTAACTGTGGAAACAAGGAAAAAGACTCACTATTCAATGATGTCAGGCAGATACATTCTAAAAAATGATTTTCCCATTATTTCACATCAGGAAGAAAAGTTACTTTCCCTTTTCTACATTTCCCAGAGAGACTTTTCCTCATGAAATTTCACTTATGACCCAATATACATACTTTAGTTCTATGCAAAAAGGAAGAAACTCACCCAATTACCAATGGCAAGCAATAAATCATAGTGATGCCTGTTCAAAATCACACTGCATTAAGGATTTTAAATAAAATTTTTGTCACAGTATAATGCAATGAAATTCTTTTATGTTAATGACAATCGTTTTAATTGCAAGCTAGGAAAGTAAAAGTGTTCATATGAAAGTTGAAAACACATGAGGCTGAGGGATCCCATACAGTGACAAAAAGATTGTTCTTTAAAATGTTCCTGACCACTGGGTTAAGGCTGGAAATTGCCCTGGGAAGAGACGTGGTTGTCAGTGCAACACATTTGAAAAGTCACCACTAAACAATCTGTGACAGAAAACAATACTGTCAGAAGGATATCTAATTGTGAAAGAGAGACATGTATGTTCCCCACTGCAATACAGTGCCTTCATATCCCAGGATCTATCACGGTTACTAGTTTTTTAGCACAGATCAGTTAATGAAAAAAACGAGGTTAGAAATTTCCTATCCACTGCAGTCCGGACTACTCTAGTCATTGTAGTTTCCATCTGGATCAGTGTGATCTCTTTTCTTCCTTACACACTAATCCATCTCCCCAAGACATTACAATTCTTGATATTTCTTCTATAGGCTTGTTTATTAGCTGAAAATTGACCTATCTTTTCTGTAAGCTAAGGTCTTATAACTGGATGCTCTACTGGTGTGTAAATTATTAGCAGTTCTTCTCGTGGACTTAATGACTCTGTTGCTCATCAGTGAAGTTCGATGTTCGGATAATATATCTTCAAAGACATTCCTGTTGCCAAAGTATTCTGAGTCTCACACCTCCCAGGTACAGCCAGTTCCAGATTTTATGCAGTAGTTTGTACAACTTGGAATGAGTAATGCTGTTCACTGTTAGCCAAGCATAGAATCTGCGTAGTCAGAAGCAGGAGCACTTACTGCAATTACAATGAATTCTAATAAAGTTTTAGAAACTTTTTATAATTTAAAATTATATTATGCTTATTTAAGTATCCTCTTAAGCTTATGTTTAGCAATGACAAACTAATTACTGGCATTCAAATCACTTGCTGCTCTGACTATTACGTATTCTAAAGTGCATGCTTTGCTTTCCACACTTCGATCTCAGAATGGCTGTAGGCCTGGCTCTAGGCCAGGTAAGAGACTACATCCCTATTCTCCAATTATTGCTATACTTCATTGTGTCACTGGGTGAATATGTAATTAGGAGATTTTGTTGGAAGGGGATAAAAATGACACAACACCACCATTAACATTTATAGATTGCCTTCAGATCCAGTCTTTTATTTGAAACCTGTGGCATACTGAAAGGAGACATACTATGAAAAAACAAGACTTACTTAGTACAGAAAAGTAGTGATGGAGAATCAAAATAATATTATGGCATTAATATTAATGTATTTTAATATTTCTGGAGAAAATTTATTTGTTGTGATTGGACGGTAAACATTCAGTGAGGAAAGTCAATCTAATAAAAAATAAATACAGTTAGCATTTTATCTTTGTCATCTCCCTGTCTGAAATCGAATCAGACATTTTTAAACAAGAAATGAAAATTGCATTCACATTGGTGACTTGTAACATTATTGTATGAGATTAAATATTTCCCCTCACTTGTGTAGTGTAAAGCTCTTCATATTGAATAAATCTCATGATAATCTCAGTGCAAATGAAGAAAGAGGAGCACAGAGTGCATAAATTATCAAAGATCACTCAGTACTTCTCTGGTAGAACCATTAATCAAGTTCGTATGTGTATACACTCTCAGTTCAGATTGAGACTTCAATTCATTTACTCTTAGCTAACTATAGTCTCAGTGTCTGCTTTTCAGCTTGTCATTGCCACTCCTTTTGTTGTTACCATAGATAGAAGGGCTTGTCATTGCCACTCCTTTTGTTGTTACCATAGATAGAAGGGAAGGAATCTTTAAATGGCACTTTTTTGATGAATTTTGACTGGATTGGATGGATCACACCCTAAATATGCCATCTTTCCTATGATCACAAAAGAGTCCAGGGGGACTACCTTGGGTTTGTATATCTGCATTTGTTGACATATGCGTTCCTTCAGGTGAGTCCCACACTTAATTAGTTGCAGTTACACATTAATTACTAAATGCTCTGCCTGTAGGATATAACATTAACCATGTTCTGCCAGACAAAAATGGCAACTAATGTACTTCCTGAACATTTCCTATGAGCTGTAATTGCTTATTGTACTCTTTCACTTGTTAAAGCACATAGTGCAGAAGGATGCATCACAAAGTAATCAATGATTCTACTTCTCTTGCATTAAAATCTGCAAGAAATATCCATTAATTAATGTTATTTAACGAGTACATAGTACTTAAAGTACAGATAATATCTAGATGATTTATTGGGGAGCACTGTGACTGCATGTAGTGGACTCTTAAGAAATCTTGCAAATCTGTATAATGACTTGTTTGAATACACCTTCAAACTTAATTATTGTGTAGCGAACTGCCAACTGTAGACAAACTGAGGCATAAAATTATGTGACTTGCACAAAAGCACAGCAAGCTAATGAAAAAGAACCAGAATACAGACTGATGCTGAATGTAGCAGCCATTTCTTAGTTAACTGTAATCATCATTATTCTAAAACACTGGCAAATTATAAAAAGATCTAGTTCAGCTTTGAATGCATAGCACAAAATATATTCTATTTACTCTGTTCAATTTTTTTATCACAAAGAACAGGTGTGCCTTTTCGCTTCTATCCAGGCAATGCAGGTACAGTCATCAGAAGTACTGCAGTTTTTTGTATTTCAAAGTACCTTTTCCTAAAAGAGATAAGTCTCTTAAATGAAGAAAAATGACTAATCTGAGTTATGTCCTTGCAGTGTTGTCTGGAGGACACATGATGGAGCCAGTAAGTTCACAAATATTAGTTTCCTGCTGTAGGTGATCTGTAGTGAGAACCAGATAAGGCATGCTGACTTTGACAGAGGTGCAAAAGTACTTTGTCATCAGTGACCATTAGTGAATCTCCTTAAGCCCACTCAGGAAACAGAATGCACCTGAAGAGTATTAGACAGAGTCCCATGTTTTGGTACATTTCTTTGGCAGAGATAGATACACCACGGAAGGTGAATATATTTTTAAGATACTGTGTCAAATGAACTTGCCTGGCAAGATCCCAGACCATTCCTGCTTTTTCTATTCTTTCCATTATGTGAAAACCCAGTTGCAAGGAAGCTGGATTTAAGCCTATGTCCCCAAAATCCAGACTTCTCTTCAACAAACATTTTGAATCTTGAAAATACTTGCTTCATGAGGTTTTAATGGAAATAACTTGCAGAAGTTTTAACAAAATTGTCGTGTCAAGTGAGGAGACAAGGACTAGGATCGTTTCTCTAGGAACTTATAAGGAGAAGTTGTGAAATTTTTCTCCTCTCTTTCTCAGGTGCTTGGAATTCCTCAGTGCTAATAGCAACACGAAACAAATCAGATGTAGAACCAAATCAGCTTTTGACTGAAATAGACCTTCAACCCTTTATTCTACCCCCCTCAAGCACATAGGTAAGCTACTAGTTTGCATGGTTACTAGAAGTAGTTCAGCTCCGCTTTGCCTCTGTCAGTACTCACTTGTTTACAGCTTTAGGTGCTACTTTGTGTTTTGGATTTTCCACCACAGCGAGTCCATAAAAGCATTCTGTATTTCTCACAAACAGATTAAAAAAAAAAAGTTTGAAACGTTACTACACAAAAATCTCAGAGTTGAATGACAGAATAAAACTTCCACTTCATCTCTAGACATGGAAATTCAAGCAGAAGAATTGGAAGGTTAAAAACCCTTTTGAATAAATTACAAAAACAATGACTCTCCCTCATTAGTGATTTTCAAGTTGAGAATATATATTTGGAACAAAACGTTGACGCTTAAATAAAGCTATAGGTTTTAAGACAATAATATCCAACTTTATGGACTGCAGAGCATACTAGTCTATTGTTACAGTTACTTTTGCCTGAAAAGAAGGAGAAAGAAAATAGAAACAGAAAGAAAAAAAAAAAGAGAGACATACTGAAGTTTAAGAGCCTAAGATGTAGAGTTCTTTTTATCCTTTCTCTCCCTCTGTTTTTTTATGGCTGCAACAACTATTGTTGATAAGATGAATACACAAAATATTTCAAGGAAAGACAGGAAAATAAGGCACTGGCATGTGCAGATAGTGCTACGGTGTTTACAGTGAGGGAAATTCTTAATTAAGAAGTGCGTGGAAAGTACAAGTATACAAAGGAACATAGGAATAAGTTATGCTTATGAGACAACTTCTCTTGCAGCCCCATACCTCGCTGTTCAGCCTGGAAAACCTAAAGGCACGTAGTGGTTGACTTTTACCCTGGGCACTTTCTTTACTAGTTGGAGCACCTTTCAGGTTTCTTTTCCAAGAGAATCGGGGCACAGACATAGGAAGAATTGTGTTTGGACTTTATTCTATCTGAATCTGGGAACTGCAGGAAGAATGCGGATTCACAGTGTTACACTAACTGAATCTGAATTTTAGGGATGCTACTGTGGTTAAAGAGATATAAACCAAAGCATATCTACAACACTTAAAGGGCTTCATGTGGAGATGGCACTGCACTGGCTTTGCCTGAAATGAAAACTGAATAAACACAGCAATGAAGCTGAGTAAATGTTCACTGTCTTTAGGGCTAAAGTTAATATTATTGAGAACCTGAAGCTCTGCAGTACTCTTGAGGATGATCGGTACAGTCAGAGCTAGCTTAGGGACCACGAGAAAGATACTGCTTTTGAAATATTCACTCTAGCTTTAATAGCTGGAGGTTACGGTGATATTGTAAGTAACTTGAATGAATACAGAGAGACTGATGGGAGTTATTAAAGGTATCTCAAGATACATGTAGCTGTCTGATAACAGAAGTGAAAATTTTGCAATTAAATGAACAATAGCAGAAAGTTAGAGCAAAGATCGGGCCAAAAAACCTCCTTCAATAAACTGTGTTTGTGAAGTAGAGATCCCATGAGAGACACTGACAGTACATTCAATTCTTCACTCCGAAAACCTCCACAGTTGACAAGTTAACAAAAGCAAAACATGGCTATCAAGGTATATTTCTGTGATCAGCAAAGTTAACAGGACAGTCCACTTGTTCAATTTGTTTAAAGCAGAAAGGAATTAAATCATAGTTGGCAATGTAAAAACAAGCATTGAGAATAAGTAGTTATGCCCAGCAACATGAAAATTCAGTTGATCAATTCCTAAATTCCATTTTTGATGGAAAGGAGGGATTGAAGTGTGGCAGTGACACTGCAAAGACAAAAGTTTAGAACTGCACTGTTGAATAAATACGCTTAGTAAGTTATTTTAATTTCCCTGTTTTTACATTCAAAGACAGATTCAGATGATAAAATATAATAGACTATGCTTTCCTGTTACACGGCCTCAATCAAAATTTCATTGTCTGTTGTTCCAAGATGAAATTCACTCTTGAAATTCATCACCAGGTTCAGCATGCAATGGTGTGTTATCTGAAAGGATTTTGAAATCTATAATAAGAAAACTAACTCCATCAGAAGATGCTGAGTATCAAATCACATCAGAACATTGTAAAGAATAATAGGACTTCTACTCCATTTTGGGAAAAATCAGAATGATGTCGTTTTATCCACACTCCCATATTTAAACTCCCACATGTATTGAGATTGATTACACATTCTTGAATGTATTTCACCCTTCTAAAATAGCAATATATCAGGTGCAATTATATTTTCTATTGAAAGATGCCTAAGCACAGATACTCAGATTTATTTGCTTATTTCAGATCAAAATGCATGAGAATCTTCTCAGTCACACAGCTTGATTTAGTAAACCAAATCTCCATATCTTTAGAGATCTCAGACTTTGCTGTACAGAAGTATCTATGCATTCAGTAATCATAGTAATTCTTCACTATGAGTAAAATTTAGCGAGAAAGATTGGAAGAGAAAATAAAAATACAGATAAACTCTAGCTGATGCAAAAAGGAAGAAACATCAGGGATGGTTTGGACCAGTGAGTAAGACTGAAAAGGAGAATATGACAAACAAAAAATAAAAAAAAATAAAAATAAAAATAAACAAAAAAACAAACAAACAAACAAAAAAACCCTACAATCTCTTTTCTTTGACCCATGTCTGTAGGAAAGGAGGATCCCAATTCAGCGGTTAAGACTTAGATTAGACTTCTAGAAAAGAAAAATTCTGGTTTAAAAATAAGGCTGCTGCTGGGGTTTGACAATTATTGGGTCAATATACAACATTGATTTTGGGCTGTTTAACATCTTCATTAATAATTTGGATGATGGGATTAGTGCATCCTTAGTAAATTTGCAGAAGACATGAAACAGTTGCGAGTGTCTCAACAAACAGCCATGCTGCCATGCAGAAGGTCCTTAACAGGAAAAGTGCAGAGTTCTGCTCCTGGGGCAACCTCTGTCTGCAAAGCAGCTCTGCAGAAAAGGACCTAGGAATCCTGTTAGATACCAAGTTGATCATGAACCAGCAACATATTCTTGCTTCTAAGAAGGTTGATGGTATTATTGGGCACATTAGGCAAGGTCAAGATAAGCTCTCTACTCAGCATTGGTGATGCCAAACCCTGAGCACTGAGTTCAGTTCTGTGCTTCCAGTGTAAAAGAGACATGTACATACGAGAAACAGCTCAACATATGGCCACCAATATGGTGACGGGACTGGGACACCTATCCTATGAGGAGAAGGTGAGATAGAGTTAGGATAATTCAGGCTAGAAAAGAGGCTCAAGGGGGTTCTCATCAAATATCTGAAGGTGCAAAGAGGATGGAACTAGTCTCTTGTAAGTGAAACCCATCACCAAGATGCAATGCACACAAATTAGAATACAAGAGATTCCATCTAAATATCAAGAGATACTTTACTGCATGAGTGATGTAACAATGGCACAGGTTGCCCAGAGAGGCTGTGGAGTCTACTCCTTGCTGATCTTCAAAAGCTACCTAGATCTAGTCCTGGACTCCCTACTCTAAGTATACCTGCTTGAGCAGGAGTTTAGATCAGATGGCTTTCCTTCCAACCTTAACCATTTTGTGATTCTGAATTCATATTTCAGAACAATTTTGAAAATAGATTGGACAAGCTTTTGTTAAGTATGACATTGGTACAGATGATCCTGCGTTTGGCAGGGGTTAAATGAAACAACCTTTGGATGTTGATTTCTCATCAAATTGTCCATAATTGCAATGAATTATGAGGAATAGATCAGGCGAGGTCCTACATTTGTGTCAATTTGCATAGCTGAGAAGTTAGCTTATTGTGTGCCTAATTCTTTACTGACCATTAAATTGTAGTTAACTATTGCACTGTTCTAGCATGTTAGATAGATTTGCTATATAGCATGGTCAACCTATCTATTTTGAGTGTATTAGTATTAGTGGTGTGCTTGCAGACTTTCCTACTTACATTCCCTATATGTACTTCAATATGACAACTCATCAGGCAGGGCTTTAGTCTGTGAGTCTGCTAAAAAGAATTTGACTTACATAAGTTCAGCATTTATTTGTCATAACATAAAAAGAAAGAATATAATTAATATTTTGCATTTCTTTATCTTAATTAACTTCTCTAACAAAAGACTATTTAAAAAAGATTGGTGTTTTTTTTTTTTCCAAGCTCTTACTATCCACACTAACTTTTTTGGTGTAATAGCAGAAACATTGTTGAAATAGCATATTTTTCAGTGTTTAAAATATGTCTTTTTGACACATACCATGTCTCTGTTGTATTCCATAATGCTCTTGATTGTGGGCTGTATTCCATATTTTAAACTGCTGAGGAACCTTGGAATAGCAGTTTTGTCTGTAAGGATATAAGACAGATTGCTACATAATTAATGGTATCCTTAAACCATAAGTCTCAGCAGACACAGCAGAGGTTGATGTAAATGGAATAACTGGAACAGATTGGAATGGGTCCCAGGAGAAATGAAACTTAATAGTTAAGTTCAAATTGAGTTGGGTTAGAATGTTCCCCTGCCCTTTTATTTGACTCTAGGTTTTTTGTTTTTTTTTTTTCCTGGTGTACTCCGAGCCAATGCTCCAGAGTAACCAGCATAATATTAAAGTTGTGCAATCCTCTGGGTGTATGCTTCATCTAAGAAGAGTTTCGTTAGGGAATTTTGACTACAGCACTGAGGACTTTCTCCATCTTCTTTAACTTTTGTTACCTAAAGGTTGGAGAGACATCCAAATTGCGTGCTAAAGAAGAAAAGTATAAATGTGCCTTAGATGCCCAAAATGATCTAGGCCTGGAAAATAAAATCATTATTTTCATTGTTTTCATAAATAGTATTATGGAAGCAGTTTCTCTTCTTTTTCTTTTCTTTTTTTCTTTCCTTTTTTCTTTTTTTGGGGGGTTTTTGGTTTTATTTTTGGTCACAGTAGAGTTGTTTTTTGTGTAATACGCTGATGGCAGAGTGTACAACAAAAGGCATAAGAAGCAGTTATTGTGTGGACTTTGTGTTGTCTTTTCTCCTTTCCACAGGGAAGAGATGAGGCAGAGCTGTCTTGAATAAGAATTATTGAAAAGTGATGGTAGAAGAGGAAATTTCTTTGATGCATAGTTCTTAGATTCCTATGTTTTTCTTGAATTAGAATTGGATGCATGTTGCGGTTAGAAGTGTTTCCAGTGTAGGTGAAGAAATTAATTTCCATAGTCAAGCAAGCCCTTCCTCCAGCCAACAAGATGAAGCATGCTGTCTTCCTTACATTACCTAAATACATGCATTGTAATGCAAAGGTAGTACAGAAAAAGACGGATAAGAACTCTGAAACCTGAGAGTATTCCTTCAAGAGCTTCTAAAGCCGGTATAACTGTGCATAAAGCTTTTGTAATATGATTCTTTAGGATCAAGTAATTTATTCTTTAATTGCACTTCATGATTTTCAGACCTCCCTTGCAGATGCTGGGCCAGAATACCTGAACAGCACTCTGGCACAGTTGACTTCCCTGACTGAAGGCTGTGCTGATGTTCAGGATGCCACATATGACAAACACAAGTAGACCAAACAGCAGATGGACTTGCTGATACAACAATTACTCCACAGACTCTGTACACATCTGGTATAAATGTCTTCCAAAAGCTGGTGCCTGCTCATTTCTGGACTGAATTTAGATCTAGAAATATGACTGGTAGAGCAGTAAGTTTGAAGTTGTTGAAGTATAATAGACTGGAGTGCTGTGACTTGGCCATTCTGTGGAAATACAGATTAATGTACTCAGCACAAGGTATTGTCTTAGAGCTCCATATGATTGTATGGAAACTAGCTACTTGCTTATTTCTCCACTGGGACTTGAACTACGTGTCATATGCTTGCTCTACAATGTTAATATTGCTTGGCTAAGCTTAATGACATTAGGATGGGAAATAGAGTGCAATGGGCTCCTTGTACAATGAAGGGTGCACAAAATACAATATGACAAAGATGAGTCCAGATGTATTGAATTAGATACACGTCTATCATGCAGCTGGGCTTGGGAAACAAGCAATATCCGCCATATCTCTTATCTGTGCGTACAGATCCTCTAGTGGAGATGATGGTCATTTGAAACAGCAAAACTGCTTCTTATAAGCTCTTTACAATGCCAGGCAAAGCGTCATTAAGAACATCAGTTACCACAGGTACAAAAAAGTTGACTCACCCAGCTGGCAATAGGGTATCCAGCTACAGAACACCCCTTCTCAAGAGGTAGCCCTCATCCAGAAGGCACATTCCCTTTGGAGACCTTAAATGAGCTTGAGGGTAGGGGGTGGGGAGAGGAGGGGTGAAACGTGGGTCCACCTCTTCTTGTCCTGTCGGGAGCACAGCTGAATTGCCAGCTACCGTCTTCACCAGGTGCTCAATCTGTTCAGGCTGTGACAGAACAGATCCCTTACAGGAGCTATACATGATTACCCAAGAGCTACCTTGTAAACGCAGAAAACTGCTCCAATATACTGCAACTTCTCAAGAGTGCTCTAAGAAATCAACCAGAATCTATCTATACATGCTCTAACTTGACAAAATGCATCGTGTACCTGTTTTGCTTTAAAGATTTGTGTATTCAAATCCTGCTGGTTTCAAAGGAATTAGATAGGTGCTTAAACATTTAGTCTAATCAAGGCCTTAAGCTCTTTCCTATCACACACAAAATATGTGTTCAAAATTTATTTTACTAATATCATCCTCAGAATAGTGTTTATTATCCTTCCTGTAATTTTTCTTTCTTCTCATTATTCCATTGGTTTTGTCTGGGCATCACTAAAGATATTTTAGAGATAGTAAAGGGCATGGAACACCTCCTTATAAGGAAAGGCTGAGAGACCTAGGTCTGTTCAGCCTTGAAAAAAGAAGACTCAGAGGGGATCTGATCCACATCTATAAATATCTAAGGAGCGGAAGGCAAAGGGATGAATCTGGACTCTTCTCAGCAGTGTGTGGGGATAGGATGAGGGGAAATGGCCACAAACTGAAGCATAGGAAGTTCTGCACAAATGTGGGTGGGAACGTCTTCACAGTGGAGTGATGGAGCACTGGCACAGGCGGCACAGAGAGGTGGTGGAGTCTCCTGCTCTGGAGACATTCAAGACCCACCTGGACGCCTACCTGTGCAACCTGGGCTAGGGAGCTGCTGTGGCAGGGGGTTGGACTCCATGATCTCTGAAGGTCCCTTCCAACCCCTGCAATTCTGTTATTCTGTGATTATGTGATTCTGTCTTTTTTGTTTAATTACACTATTCAAGATGTGAACACCTGTTTAAAAGGCCTTATTAAAAACAGTAATAATAAAGCATTTACTCAAGTTTTGATATTCTTTTACAAATTTGATGTAAATACAAATTAAAAAGTTAGCAAAAAAAAAAGATCAGATAGTAGTGTAAGGCTTTTTACTACAATACTTATTTTTGAATATATATGCATCACTTAACATCCATTCTATCAGCACTTCCATTTTTCTTTATATTGAATGTGTCACATTTAATTTATTACTAGCACTGGCCAAAAAAAGGATACAACGATGTTTGTCTAAAGCCAAGGTTTATTTCTGAAAGATAATGTGTTTTTATTTATGTGAATTATCTGCGGAACTTGTATTGCTGTAAAAATTCAAGCAATTAAAATAGCTAATACTCATATCCTAGCATCAATTGATCAGATCGATTCTTTCTTGTATGTAAGAGATAATAATGGCATATATTTCTGTTGATAAAACCAATGCAATATCAGTGAAACTTTGCTGTTAGTAAAAATGATATACTGCTATTGATTTTTTAGTCGATGATAAAGTAACGATTTTATTTCAATGATTTCCTTTTTTTCCTCTGGAGGTTGTATTCTATGCTCTTAATTATTAACAAAATAGAAGGGCTACTATTAGTACAATCCATTTTCAAGCAGCATATTTTTGATTAGTATGTCTATCTTTGTCTTTGCTACATACAATAGGAGTTGTAATTCAAGAAACTGAGACAGTCCAACACCTGACTCCCATCTCTGACATTGTTGGAAAGAAATGCCACTGAAAGCTTCATCAATACCATGCAATAAACTTTAGAGTTAGAAAAAGAAAATCCACTTGTGTAGCATTTTAATCACTAGGACTGCTAGCTTTGAAAACTATGGCAAGAATACCATACCGCATACTAGGAAACCCAGAACTGGGCATAATACTCCAGGATATTCCAGATACAGACTCACCAGTGGCTGATTAAAGGCGAAGTATCACCTCTCTCATCCTGCTGGTGATACTTAGACTAATGCAACCCTGGCATTAGCCTTCTTTGTGGCAGGGAAAGCTGCTGGCTCATGCTCATCTTGGGTTATCACCAGGACACCTAGGACATTTTCCTCAGAGCTACTTTTTAGCTGGGTGATCCCCAGTGTGTCTTGATGCATGGGATTGTTCCTTCTCAAATACAGGACTTCTCACTTTCCCTTGATGAACTTCTGGAAATTCCTTTCTGCTCATTTCTCCAGATTGTTGAGATCCCTCTGGATGGCAGCGTGACCCTCTTTTGTCAGCCACTCCTGTCAGTTTTGTATCAGTACTAAATTTGCTGACTGTGTTCTGTGAGTGTGTGTTCTGCCCCATCACCCAGATCATTAATGAAGATGTTGAATGATACTGAACTCAGTATTGAGCCTTGGGTTACTGGCCTCCAGATGGACCTCATGTCACTGATCAACATGCTCTGGGTCTGGACAGTTAATCCAGTTTTCAATCAACTTTACTAATTGTTCATCCAGATCACATTCATCAGCTTCTTTATGGGGCATGTTATGGGCATGGGATGTCAAGCTGGGCTGTATCCACTACATGGATGTTCTCTCATCTACCAAGCTAGTCATCTCATCATGTTAGGTTATCAGGTTGGCAAAGCATTACTTTTCCTTTGTGAATCTATGCCAGCAATTACCAATCCCCTTCAGATTTTTCATAAGCATGTAGGGCCCCCAAATACCCTATAAACATTACCTACCTGTCCTTCTATCAACTCCTTTTAGTTTTAAAATCAAATGTAAAAATAACCATCTTCTATCACAGTTTTATTTTAAGCACTCTTGTTATCGTTTCTATCCCTAAGCATTAAAAGCTTTCTTGCACTTTATATTTACGGAGACAAAACTGAGAACTGAGAAACAAAGTGAGAGCAGCATAAAATAAAAAAGTTTTGCTGCTTTATCAGCATTAGAAGCTACAATCAATTTCAAGTATGGCTAAAAAAGAACAACCAACGTGCACACACACAAAAAAACCATCACCCACAAAAACAACATATAAAACAGTCTGCTTTGGTTGCCATGCTTTTTCTTCTCCTGCTAGCGACTAAGAGTTCAGTATTTCATCTTAATGTCCTCATTGCTTACCAGAAGTATGGATAATGCAGCTGAACTTACTAGAAGATTTCTTCAATGTTGTGATTCAACAGCCTGTTTTAGTGATTCAATATATATTTTAATTACTAGTACAGAAAAGTCTTTCATGGGGAAGGCTATTTTCCCAGCGGCTCTGAATTCAGTCTCTTTTAGAATACTTCAAATGTGGGCAAAAATTAAAGGTACAGAAATATAGCTATTTTTCACTCTAGAATCACTAAGCCATTATAAAAATATGAGTTCATTCACATCTCCTAATGTTTTCAAATGATTTATAGTTTTTATATTGCTGTGGCTCAATGTGCTATTCTTAATACCCAATACAGTAAATAGTGCAGTCCGGCAAGAACAAAATCTGAAAGGTCAGAGACAAAAATGTCAAATGTAAGAAAGACAGAAGTATCAGGAGAGCTGATATGATGAATTTGCTGAGATGCTCATCTTTCAGCTGTGAGGTGAATGAATACTGTCTGAACTCATCACCTTTCTCTGTTGCAAAGATCTGGGTCCAACAGAGATAGAGCCATCAGCAAGATGCTCTCTTTACAAATCAACCCGGTAGCCACATCTGCAGAAGAATTCTCCTCTGCTGCACAGACACACGCCCAAACTGTCTGAGGTGCCTAGTGTTAGGGTTACAGCTGTAGACATAATGCACCAAAGATTTACACTGACTCTGAGCATCACACAATAACAGTAGTCGTTTCAGTAGACAGTCAGTACCTGTTCACCCATGAAAGCAATGCTCACAATCAGAAGAGCACAGTAGTGACTCATCTGAGTCACCATACTGGCAAAGGCAAAATTTCATAGGCTCCAGGATACTTACAAAACAAAAATCAAGAACTAGAGAAGGCTACTGGCTTTCTGCTATGATCTTTCAGCCATAAGTATTTATGCTTTGTCACCTAACTTGCTATATTATCCATAACGTTGTTGTTAGTTTAATAAACATAAATTAATTGAGCTAAAGGTAAGCATGCAGTAATGATTTACTCATCCCTAATAATGGACTCTCCCTGGAGAACAATATTGCTTGTCTTTTGCTTCTTTCTATCTCTGAATTACACGGCTGATTTTCATTCACAGATTTGATTCAGATCATAATTTCCCTGTAGCAAGTATACTGTCTTCTTATTTACGTGGAAAGTGTTAACATTCATCTATGATACACGTGATAGCTAAGTCATGGTGCAACATTAAAGAAAAGACAACACATTTCTGTTCACAGGACAAAGGTACTTCAGTTATGATCTGAAGTCACTATGTTCCTACTAGTGTGAATTTGCTTTTAATTTTCTTTGGATTGAATCCAGCATGAGTTGTGAATGAAAAATAAGAATGAAACCTTTGTGAGGGAAAATCCTAGAAATATCTAGAGATGCCTGCAGAACAGATTTCAGATCTGAAATAATGAGTGGATCCAACTTCAGCTTTTTTTGATTTGTATGAATTCTCAGCAATATCAGAAATTTATTTACTGGTTATTCTGAAAGCTTAACAATGCAATAACATCTGCAAATAGCAAAGTAAAAAAAAAAAATCTAGACTTAAAAAGAATGAAGAAACTTCAAAATACATGTTATGGAATCTGAGGAAGAAAATCTTCAGGAAGAGGCCTTTCTTCACTAAATAAATAAATAACAATGTGCTTTGCTATGTATACTCTAAGTGCTATAAATGTGGGATCACAAAGGAAAATAGCAAAAAAATCTTGTATCTCTGTATAGTTTCTTCTGAATGTTCAGTTTTATCACCCTCTCTTAGGCCAGATACATGCTTTGTCTGTGCTGACTTGCAACTGTGTATAAACTGGAAAAGCAGTTTAGAGCAACACTGAGAAACCTATACAAATCAGGCTTCATGCTCCCTCTTTATAAGAGACCATCTAACTGCTCTTTTTACCTGTGAAAAGATGGCAAAGCATGTCAGAAGTTCCCCACATTATAAGTGTGCTCAGGAACTGACATATCAAGGGAGATGGGAAGACTTGTTATCTTTTCTAATTATCACGAAGGCAGGGAAGTGCAATTCAAGGCTGGATGACCAGTTCTTTTTGGGAAAAGGATTAGGGTGGCCCATATGATGGGGAGGGTGGGTAATAGGCTATGTGGTACTGGTGAGTAAACCATTGTTGCACTGCAAACCATTTAGCCTTTGGGGTAAATTCACACGCTGTGTGCACTGTCCTTGTAACAGAGGTAGTGGGGCAGGTGCCCCGACTCAATTATTCTATATTCTAATGGTTAGCATGTAGCTCTTCTGCTATGCACAAAAACTTACTGTATCCTGTGTTGTTACCACACAGGAAATATCTTCAGTATTTAGAAGGTCACTTTTAAATATTTAATGTGCTTGTGATTCTTTTTATAAAAAACAAAAACAAAAACAAAATAGCAGCAGCCCAACAAACAACAACAAAAACATCCCTGTGTTTCTCAGAGTTAAAATTAGTTCATGGATTTCTGACTCTCAAGGGTATTCTCTAACATCTGGTCCTCTAGAAAGGATGAAAAAAGAAGAAAAAAAAAACAATAAAGGCAAGAGTAATGTTACTTGTAGATAGTTTTCTTCAATAATTGATTATTTTCTGTAGTTTCTGCAGATGTGTTGGTTATTTTACCAGCATGGTGTGTCTGTTGCCATAATAAACTAATTGAGCATTTGGATAGCAATAGCCCATGGCTGTGCACAGCTTGGCAAGCTTTACACTGTACCATTTCTACGGTGCTCACAATACTCACATGGGAATTTTGAGCCTGCTCAAAGTCCTTTAATCTGTGACCCTCTTTACAGATTTTCGGCATTTGTGATACTTGCCCCAGGGGAGATAGTTCACTTCAGAAAGTTGTCCTGTAGGTAAAAGCAATAGACCATCCATTACCCTCTTCCTCCCGCTCTCAGGTTAATGACTGCATTAAATTTTAAACGGGGTTCTATCTCCAGAGCAGCTGTATAAGTGATTTTACATTATCTCATTCAACCCTTCTCTGATTTCTTAGAAAGTGTGTTGCTTCTTTCTAGCATAACTCAGTGAAAACCATGATTGATTTGACAACCATTAACAGAATGTTTAATATTAACCTTCCTCATCAATGAGTGAAAAAGATGGCAAAAATTCGAGGAAGAGAACAGTGATATGATGTGACGCTGATTTCCCCTAGTTAAAATTTTATTTCATATGCAGTTTCTGCAACTCTAGACATGGGTGGCAGGCCTGCCTGAGGCATGCCTGAGAAATAAATGGAACCCTCCATGCAGATTTGTATTAAATTCATAAAAAAAAAATCAAGTTTAAAAAATGACATAATTCACAGCATCATTTATGCACTTCCTCTAAATTACCAGTGCATTCATACGCTATCACATGTTTTCAACCAAGATTATTCTGGGCCATGATGTCCACAGAATGTCCTCTGGTTGCATTTGTCAAGGTGAAATATAAAACGAGGTTATAGCAAGTAGATTCCAGTCCACTATGACACCGGGGTATCAAAAAAATACATTGCACCTCATAATAAAACATACTAAAAAGACACAAAATTATCATGTGAGGAGAAGAAGTAATTACACAATGGCAGAAAACATTTGGATTTATACATTTGTACAGAAATGTTTGTGATGGTGAAACGCAGAAGAAGAAAGAAAGAATCCCAGAGGCTTTGTGTTACATTTCTCACATGCTGCAAATGGAAGGCCAGATGGAGAAAGACATGCAAGTGTAGGCAGAAAGAAGACCTAATAAATATATAGCATTACTTACAGCTTTACAAACATGATTTTGAGGAAGCACTGATGTACTTGGCTAAGGACTGCCAAAATATTTGATTGTTTCTTATTTGAAAAAACAGAAGAAATAGAATAAAGAGACACATTTTCACTACGAAGAAACATGAATAGCCTGCAAGAAAGAAAATACAGACTTTGATTTGGAGATTTGGCCAGACAGTCTTGTAAGATATTTTGATGTTCTAGGGTAATATATCACTTTGAACCATGCTCTCACCATCATCACCAGTCTTTCTCCAAGCTAAAGCAGATTTTAGGGTAGTGAAGATAGAAAGAAATAAATCAGCTCTGTTGACTGAGATTCAGTGGCAAGTCTCTCACTATATTCAGCAATCATATCTTTTATTTTATCATTGCTACAACTTTCCATCTCCATATATGACACCAAAAGATTTATGGATTATTATAATTGAAATTTCCTTATTCAAATACTTGTAACTTCCTAATTTGGACAAGAGTGTAAGCAAGAATAATCTCAAAACATTGAATACATTGTGCTGCTAACATTGGATTTGACAAAATGTCAGGAAAATCTGCAGTATAATATTGTCCATACTTTAGGTGAAGAGCCTTATCAGCTCCAGTTACCTAAAACGATATGAATTTCTAGCTAGCTTGGGAGTTAGTTCCTAATGATTTGCTATATATAGGTATTTTCATATATGGAGATCCTATTATGGAAATTAACAAATTTTTTACCTAGGTGTCCAACCTATGAAGAAAGAACCTCAAGTTCTGCTCCAAAGTATATTCTCTTCTAAGGAATTCATTGAAAATAACAAAAAGGAGCAAGCTTACTATCAGTATCTGTAAGGTCACTATGTAAGACCTTCTCTTTCAAAAGGAATATTTCATAGGGGTAGCATAACTGAAAATCAAAACTTCAGTGGAGCTATTCTTGAGTTATCATAATGCTAGTACAAAGTGAATCAAGAAGGCTGCATTAGAAGTGAATTGTAAAAAAGTAAGTTGGAGCAAATGCTCTGCTTAGCCCCTGACAGAAACATGAGAGTTCTGTCTTTTTCCTGTGAACAGAGGCATCTAATACATCTTTTATCTCTTTCTATTTTCCATTCTGGTTAAAGAGGCACACTGAGCTTAGCNCTCTCACTATATTCAGCAATCATATCTTTTATTTTATCATTGCTACAACTTTCCATCTCCATATATGACACCAAAAGATTTATGGATTATTATAATTGAAATTTCCTTATTCAAATACTTGTAACTTCCTAATTTGGACAAGAGTGTAAGCAAGAATAATCTCAAAACATTGAATACATTGTGCTGCTAACATTGGATTTGACAAAATGTCAGGAAAATCTGCAGTATAATATTGTCCATACTTTAGGTATATGGAGATCCTATTATGGAAATTAACAAATTTTTTACCTAGGTGTCCAACCTATGAAGAAAGAACCTCAAGTTCTGCTCCAAAGTATATTCTCTTCTAAGGAATTCATTGAAAATAACAAAAAGGAGCAAGCTTACTATCAGTATCTGTAAGGTCACTATGTAAGACCTTCTCTTTCAAAAGGAATATTTCATAGGGGTAGCATAACTGAAAATCAAAACTTCAGTGGAGCTATTCTTGAGTTATCATAATGCTAGTACAAAGTGAATCAAGAAGGCTGCATTAGAAGTGAATTGTAAAAAAGTAAGTTGGAGCAAATGCTCTGCTTAGCCCCTGACAGAAACATGAGAGTTCTGTCTTTTTCCTGTGAACAGAGGCATCTAATACATCTTTTATCTCTTTCTATTTTCCATTCTGGTTAAAGAGGCACACTGAGCTTAGCTATAATGCACAGACCATGTTTGCACAGCTGTAACCCCAATGGATGACTGGAGTTTGAAAATGACCCTGACCTACGGAACCAGTCAAATCAGACAGATAGCTGTGAGGAAACCAGCATGAAATGAGCTGCTGGGATTCTATTGCTTCATTCTGCCGCTATCTACCAGTTCCCATTGATGCCCTCTACAGAGTCAGCAGGTTGTCACAGAGATGGTTGAGCCTGCAATCTCTGTGCAGCTCATGGCATGCCCTGGTGTAGGCTAAGCCCTGCAGGTCACCTATAAAGTTAATACAACAATCAGAAGAGAGGAAGAAGAGTAAATCAGAAGAGAAGTTCTCTCTAGCTTTCACCTTGTAGTTAAGTCTAAATGCGTCATATACAGTTTTATTTGTAATCTAGTATTTAATCTGAGACTTTAATGCAATTATGTTGTTTTATTTTTCCCACTTCTTATTTCTTTTATTTCATCTTTGGTTAGGTCTACTTGGTACTATATCTGTAGTCAGTCATCCTCACCAAACTAACTTGCTAAATTATCTTCTGAATGTCAAAAGAAAACAATTTGGAATGATGATTTACTGGAATGATGCTTGCTTGGGTCAAGTAAAACACATAAAACCCAAGGAGGTATTTTTATACTTTCTTTAGACCCACTTGAATTACAGTCTTCTTTGTCACCCCTTTTGTCATTACTGTCACACTTCACACAAATCACTGGCAATTAACATTGTGGTAAAATGGTGAGACAACGCTTCCCATGTCATTGTCATTATTCTGAGACTGATACAAGGGAAGTCACAAGCAAGTGACCAAACAGGCAAGAAGATTAGAAGCTAATGGACAATAAATAAATATATAAAAAGAAGACAATGAAATACCAGGTATTTGGAAACTCCTTGTAAATAGGGCTGTTGGTTCTATAGAAATGCCAAACAGATTTTGCTTAGTATTTATTTCCATTTGTTGTTAACTGAAACAGGCTGTGAAAATCACAAAGGACACACATTGTCTATGCAAATTTAAAAAGCCATTTTTCCCCTTAAAATCTAAACACTAGCTAAAAAGAGTAAATCAGAACAGTTTTAATTGGTATTTACACACCAACATTAGCAATTAGTAAAACATCAGCAAGAGGAGAAGAACAATTACTGCACCCAGTTTAATTGTTCTTTTTGGATGAATTAAAAAAAGTCAAATTGAACCAGCTGTTTGTAGAAGCAATTTTTCTTTATTTTCATAAACACATTTATTTGAATGAAATTAATCTACATTGGCACTAGGACAGGATTAGATTTGTTTTTCTCCTATTACTCTGTGTATCTTGTTGGAGAACATTACACACTGTAAACATTAACAGCCTGCCTACTTGGCTTAATGATCATCCCAGTATGATAAAGGATGACAGATAATATTTTTACTAATGTAAAATAGAAATTGTCCACTGGCTTTCTCAGCATGGATTTCCATCTAGTTATTCAAAGAGATTAGGATAAGGAGCTAAAGCTAATTCACCCCCTCCCTTTCCTTTTAAGACATTAGCAAAAGAGCAATGGGTGTCTGAATGTAATCCCCTTTTGAGCCTTACTTTCAAAAGTCAATACAAAACACAGAAAGCCTATTTTACGAACATACAAATCTCTCATAATAGAGAACGTGAAAAGTAAGAAACTTGAAACTAATTTTATTTCCTATGCATCTTAACTACTTTGACCAGGTGGCTGTTGTTGTATTTGTCCTTCAAAGACTGTGACTGATGAGAGATGTTGAACATATTTTGTGTGAATTTGACATTCCTGAGTTTACAGCTCTGACTGCAGTAGTGATGGATAGCAGACTTGCCTCTGTAAGTGCCATGGGATGTGATTTGGGCTTCATTCTGAGCAGTCTTTATGAAAACAGCCAATAGTGACTATTAGAGATGAAGCTTGGAAAAGAAAGTTCATCACCCACAAATTTTTTTCTTGTTTAATTTACTAGGTTATAATTAGGACATTTATTTTTTTCCCTCTTTGTTCTTTTTTTTTTAAAATAAATTTAAGTAAAGAAAATTTAAATTGATATAGAGCTAAAGAAATACTTATTCACATCAAAAAAGTGTATCCTCACATAAAATGTTGATACATTGGAGTGATCTAAATGTAGACCTCATGAGAAGGCCAGGATCTAAAATACCTGTGAAATGAATGTTAAAGCCTGTAATTTGTAAACAGGAGTATACTCAGCATCATGCTTTAAGCAAGCTCTGAAGGCTAATTCACATAATATTATTATTGCTGGAGACTTTCTGCAGTTTTATCTCAGCAAATTTGAAAAAATAAAAAAAAGGAGATGTGAAATGCATCTATGATATTATATATTTCAGAAATATAACAATTCATATATCACAACACATCATGTGCCAGAAACTCAGCCAACCAGCAAAGCATGTGGGGAATCTGCTCAAGCATACTTAAGAAAGGGCAGCAGCTGCAGGGTTGAGAAGGCATATGAGAAAATATTCGAAGAGAGGCACTGGGACAAATGTGACAAGACTCTCTTGGGGACATGGAGAAGAGGGACTGCTGGTGAAGCATGTGGCTAGGGGTATGCCATTCAAAGGAGCCACTGAAGGCACTTCAAGCCATTTCACGGTGGCCCACACTGTGTAACCCTCACAGGTGAAGGGACATTCCAAAGGACTGAGAACCCATGGACTGACACTGAGAAGCACAGATCAGAGGAAAGAAAACCTAAAAAAGCATGGAGGAATTAAAAAAAAAGAAAAAAAAAAAAAAGAAGAAAAACAGCATAGAAACTGAAAAGCAGAAGAAAGAAACCATCATATACCACCCTAAACTTCTGTGCTGAAGAAACTGGGAGGGAATCAGTGTAATATGTAGCAAAAACAATGGATGTTGAGATGAGGAAAGAACAAGGAAAAGTGCTTGGCTTCAGTCTTGAGAAGATGTTTCTCTAAGAGTTTATTTTTTAATTTTCCTTTGTCTTAATAACTCTGCTAGTAATTACAAATTCACTGGGAAAAAAAATTAGTACAAATAAGTACAAATTCCCAGATGAGGGTGCTTTTCCTACTATTACTTACAGGACTCATGAAGCTGTGGGTGTGATAGTTACCTTCTGGCTGACAGCATGTGAGTGAACTGGAGCTCTAAGAATATGTTAACTATAGTGACTTATCTATTTTTATGTTAGATTTATCCATCCAAAGGAATGTTTACATTCTGGAAAAATTCCTCAGGTTTAGAGTGTAACACAGAGTTAAAATGTTAAGGACATTTTCTGGAAAAAAAAAAAAAAAAAAGAGAGAGAATACCACAAGGAGAGAAACTTATTTGGAAGTGCACTGAGCCACATACAGAGATACTATGCAGTAGGAGCTGCTAACTAATCACAAAAGCTTTGCAGCAGAAGCAGCAAAGTCGTATCAGCCACAGTGCACTGCAAATTTGGACTTGTAGCACATACTCATGAGTGCATCATAATTGAACAAATGAATTTGTACTTATGTGTGTAAATGATAGCAGATCACCAGTGGCTCTGTTCATCCTGAGCAGAAGAGAGAACACTATGGTGAGAGACTTAGAAAGAGTGATTAAAATATATGAACATTTCTTTACTAAGAATGTCAAAAGAAAAGGCTAAGTTAAATTGACAATGTATTGTTACAAAATGAAATAGCAAGGAAAGAAGAAAAACAAAACAAAAACAAAAGAACCGTGTAATGATGGAGAGAATTAGCATCTTACAGAACTGCACTAGGACCTGTAGTATAATAAATGACATGATATTTAGAGAAGCTGAAATGTGAGTCTTTAATACCTAAGAAAATGAAGATAGATTCCTCCCCAAGTGTATCTGTGTATTTCTACTATATTAAAAATATAGTCATATGTAGAAGGGAAATGAAATTCTTGAAGAGGTTTTCCAACATCAACACATCCAATGTTATTGATTCAAAATAGAGGAAAGTATAATAACAAAAGAGAAGAAATGAGTGTGACAATGTAAAAGACATCTATGTAAGTATCTAGAAAGAGCTGCTGTTGCTGGGTTCAAATAAAGAAAAGATGAAAAGATGCATTGAGCCTCATGGATTGCATTCTTTCAGAATCTTGTTTCTCCTCTGTTGTCTAACAAGAAAAATTGTGTCTCATGTGTAGTATTCTTCTACTAGGAAAGCAGCCAGAGCAACTGCACAACTCTGTTTTATTTTGAATTTCAATTCCTTTTAATAAAAACCCAGAGCTTTCTGTTCAATCTTTTTCAATCTGACTTTTCTAAACATTTTTCTTTTCCATTCTGTTGAGAACCTCAAGCAGCTGTGTCACCTGGGTGAAGTCAGCAAACTGCCACCACAATTGATTCATGGAGACAGGGAGACAAGGTGAAGGTGTCAGAATGCATTGAAGGAGAACTGCAGAGATGAGGGACTTCTGATGATTGATTATTAATACATTCACTATCTCTGAGTTGTTTGTAGGACTGAACAGTTCATAAACACAAAGCGCATAACAATGAGGAGAAAACTGATTAATTGCTTGATGTTAGTGAGCCTCTATTCATGAGGGCACCACCCAGAGCTTACAATTTTCCTTCTCTTCATTTGAGTTGTTGATGTGAGGTACCATTTGGGGTGCTGTTAACAGGAAAATGTTTGTTTTGATTTAAGTGATGTTTCTCTCGGGTCAGAGCTAAAATGTACAAATAAGTTGTATTTTCTATTTCTAAATCTCCCTTTTGCCCATAGTAGACAGAAAATGTTGGTGAGGATTACTTTATGGGAGGGGAACAGGAATATTAAAAAACACAGAAAATAAAGCAAATACTAATATAACCAATTTTATTGTAAAAAATAATGAATTGACACAATTATGTAAAACTTCACTCTATGATCTTCACTATAGAAATTACTTTGATTGCTGCTCCACCACTCGCACACTGAACTCCACGTTTTTCACTGTAAAATAATACAGATTTAAAATTTCAAATGCATGGTTTATACTTGAAATCGAGGGAACAACCAGAGCGCAACAGAAAAATGCTACAGTGAAGATATAGTTCAAATTACCAATGGGCCACACACCTTTCTGCACAACATCACCAAAGTGCTACATGGACATGTGCACAAGGCACAAGTTAACTGTTTTATGTGTTTTTTTTTTAATAAGAAAAATGAAAACGTGAAATAGCCACTGATGATCTCAGTCTTAATAGATTTAATGGGTTGATATTCCTCAAGAATGGGATTTATCAACATGAAACAGAGTTGTGGTCAATCTACTCAAGATGAGCTAAGGACTTCTCCTGTGGGCCTCTGCCTCACACTGTGTCTTTGCGTCTTTACTATTTCATATTCTTCTTAAGTTAACTTTTCTAGATTAGCACTATATTTCTCACTGGAAATTAGTGAAACCCTACTGCAGGAATGCAATAGCTGGGAAAAATACCTGGGATATCAGTGACCTATTTATGATACCACACTAACTCTTTTGAAATAGTGTTTGAATCTCCACTGTGAGGTCCCAAATTGTGTCTGTTCAGACAAACTGCTGATCTGTAACTTAGTTGCTCTCAGATTCTTTGTTCCATATCTCTCTCCATATTCCATAACTTCTTCTTCTGAATTTATGCCCTTACTTATCTATGTATACCTTGCTCTGATCCTTTAAAAGTTTATGGGACATGACCTTGAACCGCCTTCTTCTTCCAAAGCAGACGCTTATTCAGAAGAACAAAATTTTAGATTTTTCTAAATGGTGTTAAAGATTTAAGGAGATTAAAGAAGCTGTATTCAAGCAAAGAAAAAAAACAAACCCTACAAAACAAACAAAGACAAGAAAAAAACACCAAACCAAACAACAACAACAAAAAACAGAGAAGAATGCACAGCAATACATGGGGATTTCACCAAAGGTTGTAACTGTGGCAGACCTGGTCAAGTAGAAACATAAAATAGGCAAAACAGGGAGTTAAATTGTCTGAGCTTAGTCTGTAATGTAAAAAACTCCGTGTTTATTCTCTAGCTTGCTTTATTGTGTTGTTTTCTTCTCTTTTTTCTGTCTTTCAGTAATTTTAACTGCAGAATTGATTGCCTTGCTTCCCTTAAATCTAGAGCTATATAACCTTGATTAATAAGGACTGTGAAAAGCACAAAAATTGAAGGAACAGTCAGTAAAGAGGTTTTGATTGAAATTCTGTATGTTTCTTCAAGCTACAGCTCCAGTTTACGAGGGCTGCTCCCTAGTATTGGCAATTTTGTCATGTATCCTTTGTTACAACACATGGCTATGTATTCTTGAGCAGTAGGAATTGCTCAGTATTTGGTATGTCTGAAAGTTGGTACCATGGAAGGTGATATTACCACCTTTTGCAAACACTTCAGCCCAGCCTTCTCTTCATGATTTGGAGATTAAGAATGCTCTTTTGTTACCGTTCCTTGACACTACTGTTGCTTGGAATAAAAAAACAGATCTCAGTCAGCCGGGTTGAATTAAACTGAATTACACATGCTCATGGGACTATACCAACAGCAACAGAAAGAAAATCAGTATGAGAAATGGTTAAGCCAGACAACTTTTGCTCTTGAGAAGGAATTCCACTTCCACTTCTCATTCTGTGGTCCTTTCCTACCCCTTCCCACCTTTTTTTGTGTGTTTGTTTGTTTGTTTTTGAATAGGCATAAGCCAAAACTGAGAAGCTCAGTGTTTCTGAATTTAATAATGGGAACCATGACAAGCTGATTTGATGGGAAAAGGTCAGAGAATAATCTTTGCTTCATGTTACAGGACATTTTTAATACTGGAACAAGATATAAGGAGTCTCAAAAAAGAAAATAATTCTACTTTCTGTAAGAATTTTTTCTCCCTTTCCAAAAATTCCATCTTTTGTACCATATGTGAATTAATGTAAAAAGCAAACACTCCTTTGAAAGAATTGATGTATTAGAGGAACAATATAAAGCCTGCTCTCTCTTCCAATTATTATATTCACTGTGAAGAACCTGCACTATATCCTTTAAACCTTTCCTGAAGTGGATCACACACAGAGGCTGATTGATAAGGTGTTAGAGAGTTGAACTTTATGGCTGAGCACCAAAACTCTATCAAGTGTGGGAGCATAAGTGTGCCACAAATAGAGCTGTCACTGCCACAACCTCACTATTAAATCCTTAAAACTGGCAAATTTACAACCCAGAAGAAGGGGCATGGGCTAATCTACACATAGAAACTGAATATGGAAGGAGAATAATTTGCAATTGCAGTGAGTTGCTGGCAGGAGATTTGAACTCCAGCGAACAAACTTATCTAAGCTCAGTTGAGAACACTGTGTAGTTGTGCTGCCTTTCATCAGTTCAGTGACAAGCTGAAAACCGTGCTAAATCTTTTAGTACAGAAGCATTAAATTGAGTCTTCTCATTTTTTCTGTTCAGAGCATCAAACCAAGAGAACAAAAAGAACAGATCTGAACTTCTTTAATTTCTGCTAGAAAAAAAAGAAAAAAGAAAAAGAAAAAAATTGCACAGAGAAGGAAGAAACATGCACATGCCAAGTAGTAAAGAGTCCTGCCTTCATCCACATTTCATGGTCTCATATTCTGGCAAATGGAGCAGGAATCTTCTGACACTTGATCAAAGGTAATGGTGAGGTATCAAAAGTTGTGAAAATTTGACCTACTAAAAAAAGCCTTTAAATCTGCTGTATAACAGAAGGATGATACAATAGCATGAGAATATCTAGAAAATATTATTATTATCAACAGCCATAAGCTCAGAACGATGGTGAAGATGCTGTAACAGCATGGACCTCAGCTGAAGCCAGTTCAATTATAAAAGCCATATCTGAAACTTCCAATAACGGAGAGGTTAGACAACTATAGATTCTGGTAGAAAGAAGAGTCTAAAAGAGTGCAACAAATAGGCTGACACCTCAGCAATAGTAATTCGCTACACAAACTTGTGCATTTCACACTCTTCAGCACTCCTGTTACATTATAAATTTAGAAAAGTTAGTTGTATTGTAGTACAAGTCATCACACAACCTGACCAGAGCATGTCTATCACCTCAACAGTGTGTAATTTTGTGTCTGTTGAATTATATAATATTGGCTGTGCCTGAAATGTTGAAGCCATCTGCCTGTACCCTGGATCCCAAGACAACTGAAACAGTGTCTGTTTGGAGCAAAACATTCATAGAATCAGAGAACCATAGAGTCTGCTTGAGTTGGAAGAGACCTTTAAGGATTATCTAGCCCAGCTTCCCTGCAATTAGCAGGAACATTTACAACTAGACCAGGTTGCTCAGAGCCCCATCCAACCTGACCTTTAAATCCCCCCAGAACGGTCCACACTTTTACAGATTTTACCAATGACCTGCTGCAACGGGACTGCCCGGTCACAGCCACAACCAGTAAATGAGCACCTGAGTGACCAGAACGGAGGAGCCCAGATCCACCAGTCCTCTTCCTCCCTCCCGCCGGTGCTTCCGGGAGCGCAGATATACTCAGAGCCTGCGCAGGTTGGTCCCCTCCTCCCTTGCTCTTTTCCTTCCAGCGCGCCGGAGTTCAAATGAGAGGCGGCTGCATTCCTCAACCCAGGCGGGAGGGGTGAGTTCATTCCCTTCTCTAGTATCTTGTTCTGTAGCGCCTGTACCTCCAGTAAAGGCTCTGTCACCGCCTTTGTTTACTTTACACCTGCCTTAGAGTCCTTGTGCAACTCAGATCCGTCATACTCTCTTTGTTCATCTTTTTAAAGTTAAAATGCCCTTTTTGATTTCCTCAAGAAACTGGATGTAGCTTACATTTTAAGTGTTTTTATGTTTTGTTTGCTTTTTTTGTGTTATATGCCATGTTCATCAGTGGCCTCTACTTATAACTATGCTTCGCTCTTTTAAAATCAATAAAAGATCAAAATTGTGTGTTGATGAAGGAGATCTTAATCCCTGAGTATTTATAAAAGAATAACAAATGACTGAGTTGGTATTTAGCAGATGTCAAAGAATAGAATGGATAAAATATCATTACTTATGGTTAGAACTGTGAAGGAAATATTAAAAAAAAAATAAAATCCCTTCTCTGTGGACTGAAGCCTAAATTTTGTCAGGTTAAAAAACCAAAACAAACAATAAACAAGTGAAAGACTAACACTGCTTTGTCTCAGAATAGCTACCACTTCAAAATAACTCTACAGTATGAATTACTGGAAGATGCAAAAAACTGGTTCAAAATAGGGACCTGAACTTTCTTATTTCATGTCTATAAGCTGTACTGTTGATCTTTCTAGTGGCTTATGTCTTTTTTGTCTCTAATTTTGATTAGATAGCCTATATTTCCTGAAAATGATAGGAATGTTCTGCCAAAGTATCTTGTTTTTAAAGTACCACTGCTTTTTAAAGCACTTATTAATCATGTTACTGGAAATTCCTGAATAATTCAATTCCTGAGAAGATGTATACTACTGCTGTAATTCTTCAGTTACATTTGTAATCAGAAAATAAATCAAATGGGCTTAAGATCATTTGATGGGTCTGAGGCTACCTGACATTGCAGAGTTTGCATTCACTCAGCTAAGCTCTCTTTCCAGAACAGACATAATTGTTTCCAGAACAATTGTTTCAGACATAATCCTTTCCAGAACAGACATAATTGTTAACAGTGATTCACTATCTAGAAAGATCCTGGACATAAAGAGAGTACTACAACAGTATTTCACAGTGCACTAGTCATTTAACAGCATGGAAAACTTAAGAATGGAACCCATAGCTACATTTTCAATTCACTTGCATAGATGTAATCTATGATCTTGTTGTCAATATTAATTACTAGATAACATATTTACATCGGTTTGTGGGAGAGCAGTTGTGGGTTGAAGTAGAAATTCATAGTCTCATTTAATCTCTTTGCTGAACTAGATAATTTTTCTATTGAAAAACTATCAGAATCAGAGTGGGTTGGGACAAATATTCACTTTTCATATCTGCCAACTGACAAATTCAGGGGAAAAAATTCAGTGTCAATGGCTTGTTTTCTCTCAAAATAATACATATATTAGTAAAGCATGAAAAATAGAGGATCAAGAAGAGTAAAAAGAAATAACTGAAGAGTTTTACTCATGAGTAAGAGAAATTGAAGTCTGAATTTCTACAATATTTGTGTGTTTACCACAGATTGTGAGAACTCTTGAGAACATTTTTGTTATACTGGAGGTTTGCATAGTAAATTGAATCTCTCTGAATTAAAACATTTTTTATGATGCTTAAGAGGAAAGTGTCAGTTAAAAGGGTAAAAGTGTGATTTGCATATGGATTGTCAGATGGTCAGAAAGCAAGCTGAAGGAGAGAGATTCAGTTGGTTATCTTGAAAGGAGAATTCATGGCTGGATATATTACAAATGTTCTTCATAGTTGTCTTACATAATATGTCTATTAAAGTCTTTGGCACACAGGCAGGTATATATTAATGATATTTGCTAGTGACACGTAAGTAGGAGGCTGGCATTTATTCTTCTGATGCTGATTTTTCATTTTATCCATATGGGATACATGGGAAAGGACACGTGGGCCCTACAGAATGCTTTTTTTATTATTGATTTTTATTTTATTTTATTAATACAATTAAATTAGGAGACAGAATGACTGAGCTTGGCTGTTGGTCTAGTGAACCAATGCTAACTAAATAATATATTCTTACCATAATGCAACATTTCTTAATTTATAGTTCTAATTCAGCTTCTCTGAGGGCTCATTATTTAAAATAATGTAAGGGGTCTTTTTTGGTTAGATTTTTATTGTGATGGTACATTTAACTAATGGTGCGTCATGAGGGAACTCTTATTGGAGGCAGAGATGAGAGTTACTTCAATACCAGATTAATCCATCATCCTTTGTGCTAGTAAAAAAAAAAGAACCTTAGCAAATGAATTCATAATGGCACCACTTAATGTGCAACTTTTTCCTCCCTAATTGTCTTTAGGAGTTGAGATAACTGCTGCAAATAAAAGTAGTATTGGGAGTAGTCTGGTGTTAGCGCAGGAGAGCAGGCTTTCAGGCGTATGTAATGTCTGTGTATATCTTGTATCTGATTTGTTTATATATGTACAAGTATATATTTATAAGCCTATACAAATGAACCTGTGTCATACCATGAATATCTGCAGACATACGTACAAATGTGCTTAAACACAAATGTGTATAGGTATGAACTGGATTCTAGGCTAGCCTATGCCATCCGCATCACTACTAACTTCTGTGGAACTACTCTGTTCTGAGGATGTGGATACTGATTAACATACTCACCTAGAACCACATTCACAGTGAATAGAGGAATCCTGCCTGATGTGCACCTAGCCACATGCTTCCACCACTGAGTCTCCTCCACATGGTGACAGTCATGGTCCTTGTCACATTGTGTTCAGATTCTTTCAGTGTAGTTTGCCCAACATGATAAGAAGAGGGAATCCTTAAACATTCTCATACCTACTGATTTAGCTTAATTTTTAACTGAAATCTTACCTAAATTTCACTAAAAATGAATTTGATCTCATAAGTGTAAACATACTCAAGTAACTATACATGATATAAGGGATGTCAGAATCATTTTCCTTGTTGCTCACTTTCTAGTTTAAATTTGGATATAGGTGATAAAGGAGGCATGAGAAAACTATTTTCAATTTCTTTTAACTTATGTGATGTATTTTTTCTTTACCATCTCCCAGTAGGCTGATTTGTGATCAAAGCTTTTATTTTTGTGAAACAAATAGCCTTGGAATTTGGAACATTTTGATATCTGTACACCAAACTTTTCCAGCTCAGGGAGAGAAGGACATGACCTTTATGACTTACTAATCTCAGCCAGTGGGTTTTGATGAAAAGCTTTACTTGACTATGGACTAGAATCATGTCTGCTTTGACTGAGTATCCTAGGTGAATCTTTTGGGATTAATGGGAAATAAATACAAATTAGATTAAATATTTGTTTTCTGTGGTCATTTCTGTTCATCAATAAAGCAGGTTAGATGTATGGGAGACTGCGTACATAGCCTGTCCTTCCAGATAACCTTTATTTTGTTTTGAGAATAAACAATCTAATACTCATCCCTTTTTCTTTTCTGTGTCCACCAATTTGTCTGTTCCAAATTGACTCCTGTAAAATATTACTCAAACTCTTCTGGCCTGCAGTGAGTTGCTTTCATACAGGCTCCTGGCAGACAAGGGCCATCAGAGTCACAGAAACGCCTGGGTTGAAAAGGACCTCAAAGATCATCTAGTTTCAATCCCCCTGCTGTGGGCAGGCTCATCAAACGCTAGAGCAGGCTGCCCAGAGCCACATCCTTGAATGCCTCCAGAGTTGGGGTATCCACAGCCTCTCTGGGCAACCTGTTCCAGTGTGTCAGCACCCTCTGACTGTAAAACTTCCTCTTGACATCCAACCTAAATCTTCCATGTCTCAACTTAAAACCATTTCCCCTTGTTCTATCACTATCAAACCATGTAGGTGGAGTACTATGAGCTGTAGGCTCGTAGATGGTCCTGAGTGGGGCCATGGCTGTAAAGAGCATGAGACTGGCTCAGCAGGAACATGGCTGATGGTTTCAGCAATTGATGTGGGGTTCTGGGAAGGGCTGTGGAGCCCCAGAGGAAAGGGCAGGAATAGATGGCCTGTTCAGAGCTTTTCCATGTTAAGTTCATTTTTTTCATGACTTTGACTTGTGTCTGGCATGACTGTATATGTATTGCCAGGCTTCTTACTTGTGCCTGTGTTTGAGATGAGTCAGTAAGTTTACTGGCAGCCAAACACAACTACAATGTAGCCAGGATGTTTTTCCAGTGAAGAGAGTGACTGTCTAAATACACCTTAAAATTCATTAAAATGTTTGGGAAGCAATGGAAGTTCTTTCCACAGTAAGTTTTTGTGGTGTTTAGTGAAGTGTCTTTGTGGATGCAGGTGACTTGATTTCAGTCAGAGCTGAGTTAGGTTAAAGGTGCCTTTAGAACATACATTCCTAAAAGATTTGAGAAGGTTTCCAGCTCTCATTTTTTTCCCCGTAGGGTGATACTATTTCAGTTCAGGTGCCTAGAATTTTCCAAAATAAACTAATGCTTCAGTTTTTCAGTCTTTAGTCATTCATTTCTGAATTTTTTTATTGTAGAAGTTTGGATAATTTTCTTATTTGGTTTATTTAACTAGACGTAAGACCTTTCTTTTTCCCCCTCTGGAAACACTGCCCATAAAGTTTACAACTTCTGGATACTTAAAACATGAAAAAATGAAATTAAAAGAATTATTATATCATCAACTCTGAAATCCAGCTTATAGACAATACATAAGGTAACACTTGGGGGGATTTTAATTAACTAGGTTTTGTTTGTTAGTTTGGTTGTTGGTTTTGTCCAACCCTTTGCTCCTCTCTGTATGTCTTATTTTCACTTTTTTCATTTTCAACATGAAATTTCTCCAGCATTTCTGTTGCTATCAGGGGTTTTTGGATCTGATGCCCATATATAATCTATTCCAAAGAGACTGCAGTGTGCACTGAGGGTTGTGGTATGTCCACAAATGAAAGATTTCAGATGTGAGGAAGGGCATTGCAGACCTGAGGAGATCGATGTTCTGCCTCTGAAGACTGACTGTTGTGCCAGGATGTTGTTTGGAAATGTCAGACTCGGAGTACTTATGTCTACTGCAGCGCCAGAGAATTCTGCCTATAATTTTTAATAGCGGTTTATCGTTCTAGTTATACCTCTGGATTTTTAAGCCACATAATAATATTTCCAAATGATCATTCATACTGAGTAAGCCTAATTGCCTTTTAAATGGAAACAAGGAGTATGAGCAAGAGGAGAATATTTCACTTTACGAATAAGTAACTCTGGGGAAATTTTCATTTTAATATGCTGTGTGTTTTAATATATTGACTAAAAGGTAAAGATCACATATATCCTATGGATAATGTAATCAAGCATTTCTTTCAACCTTGTTTCTTATCTTAACAGGACTGACTCGTATCATGAAAGTTTCATTTATTTATTTATTTACTCCCTTACTTTGATAAGCACTTTGCTGTTTGTCATTCTACTCCTTGCCTAAAGTCTTTATTCTTAATTCCTACTGAAAATATTTGATAATGAAGGGGTGTGTGTGTGTTACCATGTTGTTTATTTTGTTTGTTTGTTTGTTTTTTAAAACAGAGAAAAGAGGTGACAGAATATGAACTTATCCTTTAGTCCATGTGTTTTCTCTGGCCTTACTATATTTACTACATTGTTACATTTACTTCTAAAAATCAGGGATGATGCTCTGGTATTAGGAAATAAATTGGCCCTTGAGTTTCAGAGGTGCTTGGTATGACATACAAGATTCAATTTCAGATAAGCATCTTACCCTGCTATTTTGCCAATGGCTATTGTAGTGATATTAAAGTGTTCAGAAAAAAAAAACAACAAAACACCACATACTCTGGAGCTTTACAATTCTGAAACAGAATCTATCGTTTTTGTTTTCTTACCTTATATCCTTTGTATTTTACTGTTGCAGTGTAGAATAACAGTAAATTAGCAATACTGGGAGGAATGAGAGCTGAACTAGTTCAGAAAATATTATCCAACTCAAAAAATAAACAAAATAAAAAGATTATCCAAAACAGTGGCAGATTGATCGTTAAGGATTTTTACTTGTCTTAATGGTCTCCATTATAGAATTAGCACATTTTACTGAGGAAGACTGGTATGCCCTGGCTCTGCCAGTGTCAGGCTACACTATAGACATGTTAGTGCCTGAATTGTGAATTGCTTGCCACTCAGATGAATATTTGTCACAGTCTCTGTGAGATAGATGTCACACCCTAGTGAAGGCTTACTTATCATTCATGTGGTCACTTCCATTAACTCTCCTCAGACAGTGTTGACCTGCTATTAGTGACTCTAATTTAATTTCCCCCACCAGTGTCACAGGTTACATCTTCCATTACTTTAGAGATTTAATTTACAGGATAAACTTCATCACTTGAAAGCAAGAATTTTTCATGATATGAGAACAAGTTCTTTTTGAAGATTAACATGGTGTTGGCTATTTATCTTGATCATCTTTAAATCATGAAGCTTAAATGTCACTGAGTAACAATATATTCCTGTGTTGGTGATGTTTCCAAGAAACATTAAATATTGTATATTTTCTTATTGTAGTCATCTCCCAGTATCTAGAAGTGCCTCTCTGCACATCTCTATGAAGGACCAGATACACTTTTGTTATAGCTAGAAATAAGCTTGTATGGAGCTGAGCCTGAGTTCACATTGTCAAAGCACCGTAGAATCATTAAGTTTGTGAAAGACCTCTAAGATCATTTAGTCCAACTTTCCAGCTACCATCAATATTTTCCCAGTAAAGCATGCCCTTTAGTATCACATCTGCATGTTTCTTGAACACTTCCAGAAATGGTGACTCAATCACCTCCCTGGGCAGCCCATTCCAGTTCCTGACCACTCTTTCTGAGAAGTTTTTCCTAATATCCAACCTGAACCTCTTCTGGCACAATTTGAGGCCATGCCCGCAACTATTGCTAGTTACATTGGAGATGAGACTGATCCCCACCTTGCCACAACCTCCTTTCTGGTAGCTGTAGAGGGTGATAAGGTCTCCCCTGAGTGTCCTCCTTTCTAGAGTAAACAATTCCAGTTCCCTCATCTTCTCCTTATATGACTTGTGCTCCAAACACCTCACCAGCTTCATTGCCCTTCTCTGGACATGCTCCAGGGCATCAGTGTCTTTCTTGTAGGGAGGAGCCCAAAATTGAACACAGTACTCACTAGTGCTGAGTACAGGGGGACAATCACCTCCCTGCTGGAGCTGGCAACACTATTTCTGATTCAAGCCAGGGTGCCATTCATCTTCTTGGACACCTGGACATGCTAGTAGCTCTTGCTCAGCCAAGCATCAACTGACACCCTCAGGTACTTCTCCTGTGCACTCTGCCCCAAGCCTCTAGCATTGCATGCGGTTGATGTGACTAAAATACAGGACCAGGCACTTGATCTTTTTGGCCTCAGGCAAGAAGGGATCACATACATTATGACTGTGCGCATGTGTGTGTGAGTATGCCTGTGCTGTGTTCGTGGACCATAAAGAGAAACAAATCATTAATTATTCAGATTCTGACTGACAATAAACTTATATAGCGAGTTTATGTCATCTATGAAGAGTTCATTTGGGGTGTTATTCAGACTGTTTTGACTAGCAAGGTAGGTGATGTTTCTATGTCTGTTCACATGAAACACTTAGTGAATCAGGTTTTCTGTGTGAAGACTTGAGATTATTATTTTTAAATATATTTTTACAACTGTTTTTCTTTATTAGTGAGTTAAAATTAAAGCTTTTGCTTAGAACTTTTACAATAGATTTTTGGAGTCTAACTCTCTCCCATCATGTCTTTTTGTTAGTGCAACTTCTTGAAACTTGGTCCTAATTCAGTCAACGGGGGTGCAAACTTTATTAGGAATAGCGCAGAATGCATCTCAAAGTCTTTAATGATGTTTTTTTTTTTCCATCAAGAACATTGATTAACTCAGTAAAGTACTCTTCTGTTTATATTCTCATAAATTTGTCATACTCGAAGAGGAGCATTTCAGAAAGAAATATGCAGGAGTCCAATATTTTTTAAAAAAGTAAAGCTTAAGTTTTTATGCAAATGAACTTGTCTACATAAAACTATGAAAGAAACAGTAAATATCTGGAGACAGAACTTTTGTGTCATGTATCTATGCACAAAAATGGAATCTAAGGATTTAGGAAGCTATTTATATTTAGAATCAGTTTCTTCTGCTGCTTGCTTTGAGGCATATAAACCACTGGAGATTAGGCAGAAAGGACAGGAATAAATTCTCCATGCTCTAGGACTTTTGACATGTATAACAGAGCATCGATGGAGTGAGAAATGAAGGATTGGGTCCAGAAGAGCTTTCTGGCTTCTGAATAGTCTAAAGGAAACAATTCCAATTAGAGAGTCTGAGGCCTACTATACATTAAACTATCTTCAGAATATTTTTCAAACTCTTCAAGCAGTAGCTCAAAGTATTTAATTGGCAAAATCACTACTAACTCTATATTTACTTTAAAACAAGTGTTTAGGCAAGCATTTTAGTAGGCAGTTCTATTTTGAATTTGACCTGAAATTAAAACAAAATGAAATGGATTCTACACTTTCTCTCTCTAACTGAAACAAATCCGGGTTGAGATATTCTTTGTTAGTTTTTCTCTTAATCTTAAAATAGAAGTCATAGCAAAAGTGATGGGAAACTGAATGAAAGCTCACACTTCTAATTTGAATCTGAGGCACTGGCTACCTCTGAAATAATCAACTTGATACCCTAACTGCAAACTCTAAAAAAGGAATGTTTAGTTTTCCTAGCATGACTTTTCCCAACAAAATTAGAACAGAGTGCAATAACGCACTTTGATAGAGCAAATTCTCAGCTAATAAATGCTATTTTTTAAATATATTTACCCATTACCTATGAATTTTCACCAATGAATAAGATCCTGCGTGCTGTAACCAAAAATCTGCACGAGTGGAGATGGCCATCACTGTCACCATTGCTGAAATGCACCATCCATTGCCTCATTGTGCTTACATCCACTGTTCACTATCCATAGATATTTAGGAAGTATTAATGAATGTCAATGGATGCCATTTTTTCCGCATAGAGGAATTCAGTGTTGCACCTTCATATCCACTTCCATATCAGATGCCATTTTGTCAGACTACCCCTCTGCTGCCGTATGTCACATGGCAACAAAATGTAATGGAATATTGTTGGGAAGGTTTAGCCTATACTGTCATACCACTAATATCCACCTCTGATGACGTAGGACAACATAATAAAATAGGCATTGCTTTCAGAGTGGCATTTGTATATGTAAGGTGAAAGACAAACTAGCAAAAATAACATTTCCATTTTAGAATGTACAGAATTAGAGGATCAGGTTGGTATTTCAGAGGTAGCCAATGCCCCAGATCCAAAATATAAGTTGGAGATTTTATTCCCTCTTGTGCTGACAGGGCAATCCAGAGGAGTGCTGACTGCCATGAGATTCTGAGCTTTAGGCATGATTGAAACTCACTTGACAAGATTCACTTACTAAACCCAGCGTGTGTGATGAGACCCTCTCACAGGGGAGTGTGACAATAATGCAGAATGGAGAAATAGAAAAGGCAGCTGAGTCACTATAATCCACTCTGGGTAAAGTAATTTAACATGATGTTGGATTTGGAAAAAAATAGTTGTGAGTGTATTTTTTTGAGAGTAGTTTTTTGAACTAATCTTCTGGACTTAATCGTGCCTCTTAAACAGAAATTGAGTAATGTAAACAAAAGTACAAGGGGAGCATGTGAAGAGGTGTTTTCATTTTTTTTTTTATGGTATGAGAAAGATTTACAGAACTAACTGAGTTAGCTGTTATTGACAAAGATCTCAGAGGACTTTATAACTACATGCTTGTATCCTAAAGTATTGCCTAAACTGTATCCTAAAATATTGCTTATATGTTTTCTTGTACTGCCACAAAATACCTCAAACAAGCAACAACTAAAGCTGAGATAATAGGATTACATACAAGCTAGTTTCGAAGAAATATGTTTTAAAGTGCATAGTTACATTCATTAAAATAGTTGTATTAATTTTTAATATAAGATATGTAGAAACCTTTAAGATTTAGCCAAGGATTAAATACTGAAATAAAAGAACCAAGCCATACTCAGGAAAGTCACAAAGAGAAAGGAAGACCGTACTAGAGTAACTAACAGAAGGGTCAGGAGGGAAGTATTTGGATGAAATGACAGTGCAGTCTGCTTCTTGCAATCAAAAACTGGAAATAAGTGGGCTCTGTAAGATTCATTGAGCATGCAGTAAAAGAGTGGCTTTTAGGAAAAGAAAAATATACAAATAGGCTATATTTTACTTTTTTATGGTATGTTACATTCTTTTGCATAGGTTGTTAAGAAGCTGTTTGCTCAAAAGTGGTTGATTTTGGTCATTTTCAGTCACTGTTCACATTGGAAAGGGGTCTGTTAGATTGTAAAGTGCAGTTCACAATCAGGGGAGCTGCCACCTGTGGATCTATTCCTTGTGTGTCTGGTCTATGTCATTCACCTTTAAAAGAAGTGCTCAAGATCAGATTCAGTTCACAACATCAGACTGAAAGGAGTTGACTGCCTTCTTGACACCTGACTCAGAAAGTGCCTCACAGCCAACTGTCAACCAACAGCACAGTAAATGTGATAAAGATTTTTTTCTACCCCTACTAGCAGGAAGCAAGTGTTAATGCACTGTTAATAAAGCTGAGTATGTTTATCATGGCCTCTATACAAGAAGGTAGGAGTCTCCATCTGAACTTACCACTAATAACAGATTCCAATAGGATATGTAGACAGAACTCAAACATTGACTGAGAACTGACAGAGCGTGATGATTTGTGAAACTTTTATCTTGTTTGGACTGTTCTCTCAGGATTTAAATCTACTTAGGCAATAGAAAACCCATTGTTCCCGTAGCAATCACTGGTCTTCTCTTTGGGGTGTTGATAAAGTGCCTCCATTTCATGGATTCTACCAGCTGCATATTGACTTTTAAATACAACTGTATTTCATTAAGAAGGAGATCTATAGTTGTTACAGAGTGTCCCTATCTCTACATCTTCCTGGGAGAGTGGAAGAATGTTATTTCACACTGAAATATTTAGTTCCTCTATAGTCCAGGGAAACTGGAGATAATCCTACTTTGTCACCTGTCTGGAAAAAAAAATCAGTACTGGCAACTCTAACTAGAAAATGTGATTACCAAATCTGACACAGTGCAACTGGGCATTATAAGAGCACAGGCTTCCTGGCTCCAGAGGTAACATCTATGGCCAAAAGTGTCTGTTACATTTGGTTAGAAAATGTTAATGTTCCCTCTTACACATGGGCCTCACCACTGCTATCTGTGCATTTCACCACTAAGTTACTTTAATATCTTCTCTAGGGGCTGCAAATTCAGACTATTTCAGAAGGAAAAAAAAACATCGCAAATGCTGTTTTCTGGTATTAACTCATCTATCATTTTCAGAGTGTTCAGAGGTAGTGTTATGTAACCTATGCCTGTTGCCCTTTTAGAAAGTACTTCTAAAATGATATGCTAACTATCTGAAGATTCTGTTTTTGAGGATAATGAGCTGGACTGGAATTTCTGTTCTTATTAACATTGAATTGCTAATTTGGATAGTGGTGAGATTTATCAACCTATAACTGAGAACTAATAAATTGTGAAAGTAAATAATGGATTTTAATATAACAAATGTGTGTAATTCATATAACATGCCTTATTAATATTGAAATATGAAGATGAGAAAAAATTAAATGGAAACAATTTTTTATATCATAGAATCATAGAATGGTTTGTGTTGGAAGGGACCCTTAAGATCATCTAGTTCCAACCCCCATGCTATAGGCAGAGAAACCTCCCATGAGACCAGGGTGCTTAAAGCCCCATCTAGCCTGGCCTTGAATGCTTCCAGAGATGGGGAATCCACAACCTCCCTGGGCAACCTGTTCCCGTGTCTCACCACCATCACGCTAAAGAATTTCTTTGTAATATCTAGCCTAAATTTATCCTCTTCCAGTTTAAAACTATGGCCTCTTCTCCCAGGCAACAAACAGGACCTGAGGAAATGGACACAAGTTGTACCAGAGGAGGTTTAAATTGGACATAAGGAAAAACTTTTTCTCTCAGAGAGTGGTCAGGGACTGGAATGGCCTGCCCAGGGAGGTGGTGGAGTCGCCGTCCCTGGCAGTGTTCAAGAGGTGTCTGGATGAGGAGCTACGAGATATGGTTTAGTAGCTTGTGGTAGCAATGGTAATGGGTGGACGTTTGGACTAGATGATCTTGTAGGTCCTTTCCAACNTTAGTAGCTTGTGGTAGCAATGGTAATGGGTGGACGTTTGGACTAGATGATCTTGTAGGTCCTTTCCAACCTTGTGATTCTATGATTGTTCCCATGGCTCTTTCCCAGCAGCCAGAGCTTACAGCCACATGGCTGAAGGGCCCTAGGGAAAGGAAACAGTAGACTCTTATCTTGCTCTTGGTATCCTCATATAGCAAAGCAGATTTATTATTATATATATTATAATATTAT